>RCWM02000122.1:1417500-1577500 GCA_003667255.2 Euschistus heros
GTTTACTTAGTTTTAATATATCTAATTTTAATGCTTTCTGATTGTAATTTGTTTTGTTGTTTTTTCTTTTATAAATAAGTTTTGATAACGAATAAGGATTATTTTTTATTGGAATGAAGTTTATTCAAGAACCTGTCATACTTTATTTATTTGTTAGTAACTCATTTTCTCTTTACTAACACCTTTAAAAACGTGACTAAGTAAATTTCTTTTAAAAATATTTGCACAATTTTGAGTTTCTCTTTATTTGAAGAAATTAATTACAAATATATATTTGTATATATAGATTCTTCTGAAAAATATATTTAAAAGTATGTGATAAATCATTACTTTTTGTAATTACATGTTTTCATTTTTTGTTCTGGTAAAATAAATAATGTTAAATTATATGATATTTATTGAAATAAGTGTTTGTATTCTGAACAAATTTAAAAAGGATTACTTCCCAGTGAATGATAACTTAGGTTGAATATTTGAAACCTAATTGAATATCTAGAATATTTATTATGTTTATATTGGATGGCATATGGTTTCAGGTAATATTAAGTTATCTGTAGTTCGTGAATTATTGGAGAGTGAACTTATATATTTCTTTTTTTCATATTGTTATACTCTGGGGTAGATCTTTTTTGAAATCCTTGAATAATTGTTTTGTTTTAATCTTTTCTTCGTTTTTCATCTGTATGGGATTCTTCTTAATAAAATTACTTCAATTTATCTAATGACATTTTAAAATTAAATAGTCTTCTTCTATAAAGCACCGAGTTATTTTATGTTTTTTTTTTTTATTCTGATGTTCCAGTCATAGAACATATCCAATTATAATACATTTCCTTATTATAATAAAATATTTACATTGAGAACTTGAATTATTATTTCATTTGTTAATCGTTATTTTTTTCTCTTTGATATTTATTTTAGAAGTTTAATTGTATTTGCCATATAATTTTACAAGGGCTCCAGCATGTAGGTAGATGTCAGATAAATAATAGGATGAGTCAGAAAAAAATGACCATTTTCTTTGTGCTAGAACTTTGAATTGTAATTCCTCTCTTATTTACTTTTGTGAGCTATTAATTGGGATAAGAAGTTTATTTAATGATCCCATCAAAATCATTTGGTAGACAGCATGTACCTTATCCATGTTCAGTACTGTAGCTTTGTTCACAATGATATTAAAGTATGTAATTCTTATAATTTCTTCCATTATTGGAATCTGAAGTTTTCAGTAACTGTGATCATTCATTTAGTATATGAATTTGAGGAAGAAGATTCTTTAAATGAAAGGTCAGTGCGAAGGTGATTCCAAAAATTTAATAAAGATGATGTGAATCTTGAAAGGTAATCAGGATCAAGGCCTATTTCAAGTCAGTGACAAGGCTCTATGCAATACCGTCAATATTTTGACCATTGACCTAGATAACAATGTTTTGACCATAGTTTCAACTAGATAACATCAGGCCACACACTTCTTGCCATACAAAAGAAAAACTAGGTGGTTTTGCTGGAATTAAGCTTCTCCCTCACTTAGCATTTAGTCCAGATCTAGCACTATCAGACTACTACCTGTTCAGGTCAATAGCTCATTTCCTTTATGGAAAAGCATTCATCAACTTTGATGAGTTAGAAAATGGGATCCACTAGTTTATCAATTAAAATTCTATAGAGTGGTATCATCAAGGAATTCTGTCGCTGGCTTCCAGATGGCATGAAACCATAGATAGAGCCCTATTATTATCAAAAATCTTGATTTTTACCTATTTAAACAGTTATTTTTTCTAACTCATCCCATTAAAAATTAAAATGAATATTATATTATTAAAATTATTTGTTTAGTTCACTTTTGTTACTTAGTAATGTTACTTTTTGTAACATAGTAATAAGTTGATTAAATTTATCTTAGTTGGCCAAAATATTATCTCAATAATGAATCATAAAACAATTTAGTGTTTTTTTGTCTATGCCCTTCTATAATGGAACCACACTAATTACAGTAAGTTTACATTTTCTTTTATATCCATTGAGTTTCACTTGTTTGTCTTTTTAATTTTTAAAATTTAATTCTTTTGACGGATGCAGAGCAAGACCTTACTTGAGACCTCCGATACTTTAATGCTGCCTTTCATTTCAAGAAATGACCTATTTGGAGACTTTTTTATTTTTATTTATTTATTTATTTTTTTTTTTTTTTTTTTTTTTTTTTTTTTTTTGTGATCACTAAGGTTTAATAGATACATAACTAAGAAGAAGTAGAGAAACTTCATTCTGGGACCCAATACTCTCTAAGAATAATGAGTGTGTTACAAATACTATTTTCATATCTGTCACTATAGTTTAATAAATTTGTTAAAAATGTTTAAGTAAAAAAAACAGAAACGGGAAAGAAAGAGAGAAAAGAAATTATAATAGCATAAACTTGATTAAAAATAAAATTAATGCAGAAAAATGAGTAAATAATAGAAATTTTCTTAGTAAATCCTACAATAAAACCTAAAAACACTTTATATGAAAATTCATATTCATTGGTCATTCATTGTAAAATCATACTTATTCATTGGTCTCTATTTAATTGAATTTAAACTGTATTACATAAAATGAGTTTGAACAAACATTGGTTCTAAAAAAAAAAAAAAAAAAAAAAAAAAAAAAAAAAAAAAAAAAAATCAAGAAAAAGAAAAAAAAATGTCTTAGTCATTGTCAATTGTATATATTGTGACTTGGAATTAACATGAAATAGGGAAGTAAGCATGGATAAATTTAGGTTCTCAACACTAAACCTACCATAATGGGTCAAATGGCTCTTTTTGGACTTTTTGGCAGAAGTTCTTGAAAACAACATTCATTAATTTGCTTTTTGACTTTTCTACTTTTATTTAAAAATATATTAAATGTGTTTTTTCAATATCCACTCTTCTCTTATTATTGTTTTTTTACTGAGAAATTGTGGTAGAAATATGTATACATGAAATTTTGGTAGGTTTATGCCAATCAGGAATGTATGCAACAACAAGATCTTTCCAGGAAAGTCAAAATTAGACTTAACGAAAAATTCATAAAACCAGTGATACTCTAAGGAGCATAGACTATGGGATTTACCAACATGAATTTGTTGCTAACAATAGAATGAAAGATACTGAGAAGAATTCACGGACCGCCACACGTGGGCGAAGAATAATGATTAAAAAAGAACAGTAACCTTTATTAATTAATTGAAATCCTAGAAACATGAATGAGGAAAAAGATCCTAAAATTCTTTAGGCATGTGAAGAGAATGAATTTGAATGGTTTGACAAACTAACATTTGAAAAAGTTATAGAACTGAAGAACATATTTCAAAAAATAAAAGGGAAATTAGAGAAAATGTGTATCAAAGAGGAAGACTATTTTTCACTACTTTCTCAAATGTTTACAATATTTGTAGTCTTTAATATTGTAAAAATTTGAGAAAGTAGTGAAAAAGGTTATTCAGCAAATAAATAAAGTAAATAAATAAAATGTTACTCTTAGCAAAAGAGTTACTCTTAAGCATTTTAAAGATTTGATGCATGGGAATACCTTGAGAACACAAAAACAAATTCAGTTGAGCTACTCTTAATACACTTCAGTGTGTACATATTGAGGAAAGATTAAATTGGAAACTAAGAATCTACATGCATAATGATATTATTGGTAGACCTTGATATTGAAAGTTGTTAAACTCTGCAACTTTATGTAAAAGGATTGAGACTCTTTCTCTGATGTCTCCCACTTCACCCCTATATATTCATATAGAAAATAAATTCTGTGACCCCAATTAAGATTAAAATAATCCATCTCCACATGGCTCCTCTGTTATAAATTTGGTCTATTTATTGATGTCAGCTGGTGCCTTGAATAAATCATCATAGTTTATGTTAAACCCTTTTGATATTTTTTATATTTATTTATCCAAGTTATCTGACATAGACTACATGCTCTTACAAGCTTTATCATACCAATGATTTTTGACTTTTAGGAGAGCATAGGACCTTACAGCTGGAATAAAATAATTCTATTCAAAAGTCATTATATCATTTTAAACCTATCAAAATATTATGTCTGAAGGCTTAACTTCTTCTGAAATAATAGGTGAGATAGGAGCAGATAGAGCTTTCCTCATTACCTGGCTTACCTCTCTTAAACTAACCCCTGTTCACCCTAGATAGATTCTTTTGTTTATTGGTGATTCTTCTTTTGATTTGTGCTGTATATCATCTCTTGGAAACCTGTTTATTTGGGTTCTGGCTCTTTTATTTGAGTATTATTGTTTAAACTTAGGAATTACAGTTATTACTCTGGCACCTCAGAGGAATTGTCTATTAAGAAGAGACTAGTCATTGATTTATATCTAGCCTGCTGCTATTAATTAGAAATTATTACTACCTTCAAAATGTTGCCAGATGATTTCATCTGAGTTACCTAAGACCACAGGTCTTTTATGAGTGTAAAAAATGCCCTATCTTAGTGTCTTTGTTGTCTCAGGTATCAACTAGAATTTATTTATTCATATTTCTTATTGTATTGTGGGTCAAACTATATTTATTCGTGTTCGCCTGGTTCTAAAATTTGAAAAGACCTAATATTTATCTACTAATTACTTAAAGTTAACCCCAAATTATCTGCTGGATTGGGTGCCTGGGCATCTACCGATAATCTGCAGAAAGGGGGGGGGAAAGACACCATTAATATGAAAAAGTTTTTGAACAATTTTCATTTTCTGTAAAAGGCCTAAAAATAAGATCATGAATCAAAGAAGCATTATATGTACTTTTTTTTTTTTCTTTTAGGACATTATATGTTTCACTATATTCCTAATAGTATATAGTATATTCCTAATAGCTCAAGTTATGTTGCTGCAAGGAACAAAAAAATTAAATTGAATAAAAAGTAACAAAAATTCTACTATTTATTAATTTTTTTTTGCTAGAAAAACATGGATAATATGCAAAGCTCTGTAATTTATTGTAATAAGACAGTATTATTCAGTTAGGAGGTATTTTATTAATTGTTCTTAGAAAATTCAATACTTTATATACCCTTTGGTATATTTAAATTACATTAATCCTAATTTTTATCGTTATTATGATGAGTGCATAATAAGTGTTAATAAAACCATTTGATGGTGTTAGAGTTTATTAAACTAAAACAGGTCATTCCTGCTTAAATAAATATAATTTATAAAAGTTATAATTGAGGAACTTTTAATTTTTTTTTTCTTGTTTGACTTGCTTATTTTCCACTGATTAATATACTTCATATTTAAACATGCACTACTATTATTATCTTAAAGATACTCTGTAGTTTTTTTTTTTTCTGGGCTCATGCATGGGAATGAAAATAAAAGCATTATCATTCTAATTTCCAAGCTATTTTTATATCATTACTCTCTTTATTAATATCTCAATTTGTATGGTTTTATGTAAGTGTTATGTTTATATTTTAACATTTTTCCTGTAGCACTGCAATGGCACAGTTCTATTAATAGTGTAATTACAGTCATCTAATTCTGCATGTTAATTGCCTTTACATAATTATTGCTCTGTTAACATTTGCACACTTAGGTTTAAACCATTTTCTCTGAACCATGCTATCTTAATGTTTTTGTACAGATATCCATATTTTACATGTATTTTCATTTATCAATTCATTTTCTATTCGTGAATTTTATTTTAACTTTTCTTTTAACATTTAGAAATAATTACTCATTAATTTGCACCCTTCATTTTATGAATTAAAGTTATTCAACCCATATTTTATTTGAATAATGACCTGAATTAAATCATAAATGTACAGATTGTTGGGTGTAAACGTAACTGAGATGATGTTGGACAGGTTAAAATCAGCAAATGAAGGCAACTATGTCTCTAATCTAAACAGTCAGACTTTCAGTCCACTGTAAGCTAAGCTGGCACCAAGCTTTATTTAAAAGAGATTCATAAGAGGGCCAATCATTTTGTTTTTGAGCTGTTGAAGGTAACAGCTGTGGTCACCTTTAGGAGAAAGAAGCCAGTTTCATGATGGTGTAAATTTCTTAATGGCGGTCAGTAGTGAATTTTCATTACATTTAGTTCCTCAAAAGCATTCACTATGAAAAATTGTTTAATTCTTCAAAATTAATACATTGAAATTCAAAATATTATGAGATGACCCTGTCACTAAATGCCATGAAGGGATGTCTAAGGGCCCAGGTATCTCAATATAATGTTCAATGCTTGTAGATTATAGGACCCGATATATTTTTGCTCTTTAGTTCTGAAGAAGGAAGAGAAACCATTGATTTAATATTATAATTATTGTGGACATTGTCTGTTATAAGAGATCAAAAAGTTACTTAAGACTTTTAGAGATTTTAATATTTGTGAGAGGAAGGGAGGGGATCATTCTATTATCTATTATTTTTATATCTGATTAATGATAGTTAAAATAGATCTTTCTTTATTAGTTGATAATTTATTGAAATTATTGTATTATCCAGTCATTATATCTACTTTTAGGCATGTTCTTATATTTATGCTAATCATATTTAAGTTGCAATCAAATCAAATATATTAGTAAACTGTTCTTAATAGAAAGTTGTGCATCGATGGTTGATAAATTTTACTAAAAAATTATAAATTAGTGCTTTTGCGTGTAAATGTGTATATATATATTTATTTTCATTCATTAAACTTTATAACTGTGTGTAGCTATTTCTCCTTAAGTTTCTTTGCTATCCTTGAACTATTGTTCATTTAAATCTATCTGGTTAGAGTAAGTTAACATTTTTTAACGCCAAAAGTGCATATTTTAGCACGTGTATGAAATTATTTCATTTCATTCAAGATGCTTTTAAAATACTGCATGATACTAGGGTTTTCATGTAACAATTCATTGGTATGTGCAATTATTTATTTACATCTATTGAAGGAACGTTTTCACAATAGTTAGTGCTGAAATTTTCACCCACAAAAAAAAAAAAAAAAAAAAATTAAATTACTTTAACATCCAGTTACATAGTCAATTATTTTTATTGTCATTTTTATATTTTATTTTTCATTAATTTTTTTGTACATACTTTAGTTACTGTATGTTTCTGTTTCAGCCAAGTTCATAATGATGATGACCACCACTATCAGCCTGCACATCATGATGCATTAAGGTATAGTAGTTATGAAGACCTTATTTCTCTTTTTTGGATAAATGAAATAAGTTTTTTCTATAAATATAGATTAATATTTACTTATTTTCATCAACATTATTCAGTCATTGATTTGTTTTCATTAACTCATTATTTATATATAATATTTCCCAGTCAAATGTAACCCTTTCCAATTTAAATTTATACTATTTTTAAGTAAGATTTAAACCTTTCCATTTTAAATATACCCTTTTCCTCCTGTAATGTGTCTTATCTAACCTGAATTAATTTTGAAATAAATATCAATTTCAGTAATAATTTGTGAATTTTTCTTTCTTTTTTTGATTACGAGACTTGTTAAAAAAATAAAAACAGCTTCAATTATGATAATTACATCATAGTATTAGATTAAAACATTAATTTTTTAGTATAGTAATTTTTATTTATTTTTTCTTGGGTAGAGATGTATTGTATCAACTTCTTATTGGTACTTCCTTACCATTTATCTTTAGTTTTTTTTTTTCTATAAAATCACAATGTTATTTATGAATTCTATATCTGCTGTTATATGATGTTGTCTAAAAAATTATTCAGTTCATGGATATTATCCAGGAACATAAAAATTAGGATTAACAAGACTATTATTATTTTTTTATGAATGTGAACCCAGCCTCTTATGCTTGTAAAATAACAAAACCTTACTTTTGGAAAATAAAGTATCATACCTTCTAAATATAATCAGTGTAATAGCATCTTGACTGTTTACAAGCTTTATAACAAGCAAATCTCTAAAAAAATTATAAGTACAAAACTGATGAATAAATGTAGAAGGGGAAAATATAGTTGTATGTAGGTGGAAGAATAGCACTTCTGTGACAAAATTTCTTTAATGTAACATGTTTATTTGAAGTATGAAAGTTTTAGGAAATTTTTTTTTAACCTGTTGTAAAGACTGTTCACACGCTTCACTTTTTGTTGCACATTACACAGTGGGCACGACACTTGCTGTATAATAGTTCCATGCTTGTTTATCTTAGAAAGTGCAAGCTAATACATATAAAACAGCTTATGCCACCATTTTCTAGAAAATTAGAAATAAAATTTGACACAAGATTACGATGATTGATTCATATAAGAGAATTATGTAGATAATAAAGGTTCAAAAGTTTGCTGTCTAGTACAGGGAGAACAAAGTTAGTGTAATGTAAATATATTGTGGTGATCATCGGTCTGTGAAGTACAAAATACCTTAAAACCAATAGAAGACAACTTGGAAATGTACAATTTTCTGTTAGATGGAAGCCTATCGAGAGAAGTTTCACTGAATATGGTTATCGTAGGGGAATATATTGATATAACTTTTTTCTCCAATCCCCTCATACACCTTAATTTTAATATTTTCTTTTCAAGTTGAACATTTTAAATCAGTACTTTTTTTTTTTTTTTTTTTTTTTTGCATTTTAGTTGCATGTTAATATACATAAAAATAAAATAAATAATAATTATATTTACTTCTCATAAATCTTGTGCCAAAAATTGTTTTTATAATGTATATTATTGGAGAATGTTCTGAATGAACATTCATAATGTTCATATCTCATGCAAGAAGCATCTGATATGAACAGATTCGTGTAGATCAAGGAAAGTTATCCTCTCTTTTCTTCCTTGCTCTCATCATTCACTCCCAGGATGCCATTGACAACCGGTCACTTTTGCAATTCATTTCAACCCATCCTAGGGTCTAAAAGTCTTATTAAAAGTTCATATTTTTCATGATAGTTTGTTCAGTCCATGTATATTTGAAAAATTAATTTTAGGGAATTTCTTTGGGAAAAATGTTTTGTAGGAAAACAATTCACTTACCATGTCACTTAGTAATTTTACTATTCAATGAAATAGAAATCTTTCCATTATTTATGAAAAAATAATAATTCAATTTGATGAATGAGACATTGTTTTAATACCTAATTGATATATAAAGAAAATTGATCTAGTGATTTTAATCTTTTATTGAAGATTAAATTTTTATTTTAGAAAATTGTATATCATGATGGTTTAAGTTTATTATACATTATAAATTTTGTTGATAACTAAACTGCTATTAAGGAGTTATAGATTGATTAAAAAAAAAATGTTCTAAACAGATTTAAAGTCTGCAAGTTTTAGCAGTTTAATTGTTAAGTGATGATTTTTAAAGGTAATATTGGACAAATTATAAAACCTTTTGGTTTGAATAATTTTTTATGTTCCATAGCGTTTTTATTGATATTGACGAGAGCCTACTAACTGTTTGAGGTATTTATACCAGACTGTTTCACAAAAACATCTATCAGCCTTCAGAGTGTTAAGTATAATTTTCCTAATAAAATTGGATTTGGATGATAAAATTTATCAAAAAAATGATATGACTCAAAATAAATTATGTGTAAGAATATGCAATGCAAGTTGGTAATTTTGTAGATTGATCAATTGGAAGTGTTATTACTTTATATTAGATTTAAAGCGGATAGTGTTAAAAATTATAAGCTTGATAATAATTTAAAAATTGAAGAGCTCCTGGGCATGAGAAAGAAGGAAGAAAAAAATGTAATCGAATTTGTAGAGCTTTAATTTTTATTACATGTATTTTGCTTGTAAGGTTATTCTTACAATTATTAATAATAAGGTGAACATATAATTAATTTTACTTTATTTTGTCCGGGCGCCGTAATATAATTAATGAAAAATGGCTTTTCATAAAATGATATAATTAAAAAAATACAATTTCAATCCAAAATTAGTTAAAGTAAAGTTTACACACAAAAATTCAATATTAAATAAGCTATTTTTTATATAATTCAAATTTAAACAACTCCCTGTCCAAAGAATCTTAATACAAAATGTACAAACATACCTCTTAATCACAATAAAAATAATAATTATTAAATTGTCTTGTTAAATACTTCACCAACTCTTCTCATAAAATACATTTAAGTACATTTCAATCAACATAACAAAAAAAAAAAAACACTCATCTTATTATCACAAACATGTTTCACTTTAACTGCCTGCACACATGTGGCCCCACACATCCTGTTCCCTCCAAAAACACTGTCCCCCCACTCTCCTATTCTATGTATTGCCAACTAAATTTATTGTACAAATTAAATTTTAAACAAATTATACAAATTACACTTTTTCTTTAGATGTTATCAATATAATTTACATTATTCTTACCCACAATTATAAATAAAATTAATTATAAACAAAAAATTATATAACAGTTAACTCAGTTATATGCAACCATTTTTCATTATTTAAACAAATTTAATTTACTAAATAATTTTCTTAAATTTATTTATTTTGAATTATTTAAAATTTCCATATGAAAATAGACAAAATTTTAGACCCTTTACATATTCCCCCTCTTTGCTAAAAAAAATTTGAAATTAATGAAGAGGTTTGAAAATATTTTTTTTTTTTTATCATGTCAGCAATATACTAAATTTCACCAAGAAGAAATTTTTTAATTCTTTTCTTGACGTATATAAATTTCTTTTTAAACCCTTTATGGCTGTTTGAACATTTTAATTTATATAACCACCATAAACCATTCTGAAGTATATTTGCTCCAACTAAGTGGAATTTGAAACTCCATCATATGCTTATTCAAACCTTTATTTGAAGCATATTTTAATTTTTGATTATATTCAAAGAAAACCAGATTTTTCTACTTTTTGAAATTGAATGATATAGGTATATTTATTTCTTCAAACCATTTGACAGTTTAGCACTTCTTCATTTTCATCAAAGTCATTGTTTATGTGTTTTCACTAATGTCCTCTTTTTTTACTTCTTCTTTTTCCACTTCATTTAATTTATCAACAATTTTACTTTCACACACTACTATCTCACTTGTAAAATTTTGTTCAGATTCCATTATTTCTTCATCTTTTAATTCTTTTTCTTTGTTCATTTTACTTTCTTCATATTCCATTAATTTTTCAATTTTCAATTCTTTTAATATATTTTCATTTTCCTCAAATTTTTATTTGAAATCATTTCAGTTTCCTTCTTCACTTCTCTCAACTTTTCATCTACTTCTCTTTATCTTCCTTTCTATATTCTTCCATTTTTTTTTAACATATTTTTCCACTTTCTTCCAATCTTTTTATTATTTCATTCTTATTCTTTTCCATTTTAATTTCATTTGTTCTATTCATTTCTTCCATCAACTTTCTATTCGCTTCTATTATCATTTTAATAATTTCATTATCTATTGTCTTCTGGGGAATTGATTCCGGAACTACTCCTATTATTTTATTTACCTCCTTCTGGTTATATTCAAGCATGTTTCCTGATGCTGTTATTTCTTTTGATTCGTTTTTCCATCATTTGATTGATAAATACAGTCTTTTAGGTAGGATACAAGGGTAATATATACATCTATCTATATGTATATTTTTTATAAATCGTGTCCCTGTTCACGCGCGACATTTGTAAGGTTATTCTTACAATTATTAATCATTATTAATCACAATAAAAATAATAATTATTAAATTGTCTTGTTAAATACTTCACCAACTCTTCTCATAAAATACATTTAAGTACATTTCAATCAACATAACAAAAAAAAAAACACTCATCTTATTATCACAAACATGTTTCACTTTAACTGCCTGCACACATGTGGCCCACACATCCTGTTCCCTCAACAAAAAAAAAAAAAAAACCTGTCCCCCCCCCACAACATCCTGTTCCCTCCAAAAACACTGTCCCCCCCCCACTCTCCTATTCTATGTATTGCCAACTAAATTTATTGTACAAATTAAATTTTAAACAAATTATACAAATTACACTTTTTCTTTAGATGTTATCAATATAATTTACATTATTCTTACCCACAATTATAAATAAAATTAATTATAAACAAAAAATTATATAACAGTTAACTCAGTTATATGCAACCATTTTTCATTATTTAAACAAATTTAATTTACTAAATAATTTTCTTAAATTTATTTATTTTGAATTATTTAAAATTTCCATATGAAAATAGACAAAATTTTAGACCCTTTACATACTTGTTTTTTTTTCTTTCTTTTTTTTTTTTTCAATGGAATTACTTTTCTTTGGAATTGTTTACTGTAACATGGCTTTAAGATGCTATAGTGACTTAAATTTGGTTGGGAGGTCTGGAGGAGAAGGAGCAGACTTAGTAAAGAGAGTGTTGCCTCACTACACCCTTTGTTCCTTTCCATGAAATATGATTTAGAGGATAAATAAATAGGATTCAACAAAAGGTTGTTAATGTTGATTTTGCTAAAATTAGGTATTTTTCAATATTGTTATTTGTGTATTCTATAGTTTTGAATATCTAGTTTAGTTCTCTGATAAAAAAGATTCACAATTTATTAATTATTTAATAATATGATTAATCATTTCATATAATGAGAAACTTGTTAATGATTGATCTCTACAGAGCTTTTATAGAAAGATCTGAAATGTTTTAAATCAATAAAATGTTTTATAGTAAAATTTGATGTTTTAATTAATGTATGTATCTTTATTTTTTAGCTATTCAGATGAAGTTCCTCTTGTTTCGTATGAATTTCTCGATGAACGTAAGTTTGTAGACTATCATTGGAATTGACTTTTAGTAATGTTTATTTGGTTTAAATTATAATTTTGCTTGTAAGTTGGTTTTATTAATTTTCTTTTTCTTGGGTATTGATATTTAAAAGGTATAATTTAAATAATAAACACTCTCAAAACCATTAATACATTTTTCATCATTGTGACCATTTTCGCAATAAGTTTTAAAACATGATTAATTATTTCTCTGTCCTATATAAGATCTTGTGCTTTTTTATTTTGATAATGTGTAAAACTTTCTTGTTTTTCATTGACTATATGTATATTTTTTTATTCGATTTACATAGAATGAAATATTTCTTCTTATTAACCATATTTTATCAGACAGTTTTGGTTATGCCTGTACCCCTGAACGATTTCTTATTATTGAGAACTGGCAATTCACTTCACGTAACAGTAAACTGTATTTATGGCTTTCCTGAAAAAAATAATATTTTATTTTAGTTTCTTCAATGGTAGCCTATCAAATTTAAGAGCAATGCTCTAAGAATGTGTTTAACTGGGGATGCGATGCTTAATTCCTGAAAGGTGGTGTAAAAATATGGAGTGCTGGTTGTTAATGATCATACTTTACTTAACCCTTTAACGGGCAATCCAGGAATTTTGGAATACATTTCTTCTTTTTTTTTTTTTTTTTTTTTTCCTTTGAATGGCTATAGCCACGCTAACCCCCACTCATGTATCATGAAAATCAAGGTTAAATAAAGGATATTAGGCGATAATGAGTAGGAGAATGCGTCGGTCATTACGTCATTTATTTAGCAAAAGGCATTAAATATATGTACCCTCCAGGATACATTGCCTGTTAAAGGGTTAAAGTTATTTGTATATATTATTTTTGTTGTATTCTTTTCTAATATAACCTTTTCTTATTTTGATTCAATTCATAAAATTATTGAATTTGAATTCTTTTAACCTTACTACTCAGCACTATTCTGCATTGTGTGCACCTCTTAAAAGTTGAGGATCATGCTTGTATGGCACTCGTTATAACTTGCTATCTCTCAGATCTGATATAACATCTCCATTTTAAATCCTTTTTTCTTTTTTGTTATTTACAACTTTATATATATATACAATAAGTAAATTTGAGGAACTTATTAAAATAACTTGTAAAGACCCACTCATTAAAAAAAAAAGTTCTACATTAGAAGGTCTCTTGGCCATTTTTTTTTTTTAAGACACCTTGGAGGTTTATCGGGAATTGAGTGTGAAGCAAGTTGGGAGAGTATTGGATTCAAGTGGGTATGGAGTTTACTATGAAAGGATAGGCATCTGATTTGGGCCAAATCCGCAAAGTATGGAACATTAAGATCTTTATGGATATGTTTGTAAAATAATAAAGAGCATTGAGTATTTTACGAAGGAGATTGTAAGGACTGGATACGAGAAGAATTCGAAGGTTTAGTGGAGCCCCAAAGCTCAACTCTGTATGTCCAAATTGGTCTAATTACTGTCATGTAAATAAGTCTTTTGTTATTTGTTGGGAGCTTTGAATGCTTGTTGAGTAAATATTGGAGTAGTTGGAATTTTAAAGCTTAATTCACAGAATTTTGGCTTGTTCATCTTCATCCGAAGAACATTGGCTGGTTATTATTTTGAAAGTAAGGAACCTCCTGGAAACTACTTTCATGTACTTAAGTGCAACCATGAGGTTAATGTGTAGAACATTCAATTTATAATTTTACTAATTGTACATACATACATCCTCGGCGCTACAGCCCAGAACAAGCCCTGGCCTCCTCAAGAAACCTCCACCACTCCTCTCTGTCCAGTGCCTTCAGCCACCATTTTACTAATTGTAGTATTTTTCAATTGGTAGTTACTTTTAATTTTTAATGATTGGCTTCATTATGTCATTTTTATTCTTCTTCTTGTTCCTTGGCTCTACAACCCGCGAGGGGTCAAGGCCGCCTGAAGGTTCCCAGAATGGCACGTGCATCACTCACCACACCATCCATCACTTACTGCACCATCCATTCAGCAAAGTCTGGGGCACCCACATCTTCTGGTGGAATGAATTTCCTCCTCGAGGATCCTTCTTAGCACAGAATCTGTGCTCATCCTGACCACATGACCACAACATTTTTATTATAGTTATATATTTATCTCATGAATTATACCTCATAACTTCTATCTACATGATACTGTCTCCTTATTATTATTATTATTGTGGGGACCGAATTGGTCAATATCTTTCAAAACTCAATAACAAGCCCTTTGCTATACTGAACAGCTTAATTGTTAATATTACTGACAATAATAAGTGTGACCTGAAAAATCAAAAATATGTTTGTTCTTGACAGCTTTTCATTGAGACTTTTTTGGCTGCATTTTTAGCATACAATTTTTAGAAAATACTTTTTTTCTTGACATTATTTCATGTTATATGTCCCTGAGCTGTTATGAAGAGACAAAAACTTTGATTTTTTTTTTTAAACCATTTTTTCACAATTATACCTTGTCCAGTGACCTGTTGCTAATTTATTGCAGAAGTATTAGTAATATTATATTGTACTAAGGAGGATGTTCCTCCAGCCATAGAATGATAAATGGGGATTAGTTTTTTTTTCTTTTTAATGTTGCTTATTCATATTCCTTTTGTTGAGAAATCGGTAATTGTTTATGTTTTTATAAATTTTTTTATTTTTTATTTTTTTTAAATATCACACTTATTATGGCATCACTCCTCTTTATTATTCCTCTATTAAGTTACATATTTCGGGAAAACTTTGTCCCATCCTCAGACTTTAACAGTTATTTCTCCATGGTGTTATCACACCGTGTCTGTTCCTTTCACATATAGACACGGTGTGATAACACCATGGAGAAATAACTGTTAAAGTCTGAGGATGGGACAAAGTTTTCCCGAAACATGTAACTTAATAGAGGAATAATAAAGAGGAGTGATGCCATAATAAGTGTGATATTTCAATAATTGTTGGCTCCTTCATTGAAGAATTTTTATTTTTTTATTGATTTTCTCTACAGACCATGACAGACTAATCTAACGTTCCTAGTGATAAAATCTAAATTTAAATTATGATTACTAAGAAATGTATATCCTACCCTGATTAGCTGTACTTTCGGGATTAGATTATGATGAAGAAATGTTTAATGGTTTAAAGTTATGCTCAATTCATTTGTGAATAATAGTTGTCTGTAATGATTAGATATTAAGCATAAATATCTGTACTTTCATTTCTATGCCTAAGATGGTTACAGTTTTAAATTTATATTCTCTTTATAGCTCCTGTGACGGTTAATGATCTAGATACTGACCCATTTTTAGGACTACAAGATGAAGAACCGGATTCCTGGACTCCTACTGTTACAAAGGAGGTAACTAAATAAAAGCTTTATTTCCAAATGTATTTTATATGTTCATTGCTCTTTTATTTCTACAGTTTAGTATTAGGATCTTCTGAATTTAATGGCCATGAATAACATAGGTATAAGCTAGTATTCATACCAATTACAAGAGGTATAAACAATTTAAAGATATATGTGTAAATTTAAAAGAATGTATTAATATACTTATATATGTATGTATGTGTGTATATATATATATATATATATATATATATATATATAAACAATTAAAAAAAAATAAAGGGAGGGGGGAATAAGACACATCCATAATTCTTTATATTTAGTCTCAGGCTGATAACCTCTGAACCTGTCCTTTCGCACTTGTAAAGGGTAAAGCATGACTCTTTCAGGGAGAACCTAGCTCTTCTCTCATCCCTGATATGAATTATAAAATCCTAGCAATGTACAGTGCAACGTCTAATGTAACCTTTTCTTATTATTATTTCTTGTATTCAATACAATTGTTCAAATTGTACAAGTATAAAATACAGTATAATTCAATTATTCTTCTGATTATGCTTTGAAAGAGTTTGTTTTAGTTTTTTTTTTTTCTTTTTATTAATTACAGAACAACATATATTGCTATATGTTAAATAATTGAATAATATTTCGCACATAGGTTCGTTTTTTAAATATTATTTATATTCTAAAATTTATGTCAAATTACGTTAGATGGGTAGCTGGCTGGGAGCTAGGTCCTCACAGTCCTTTCCCCACTACTACGACAGCAGGTAGCTTATAATCGTCCGCCCGCTATTGTTAATCGTATTTTAATTATTAGTTAGTAATTACTAAAAACTAATTAGTTTATTCATCTGATGAATTAATTTAGTGTATGGTTCAATTTCATTATTTTAATTGCAATTATTATGTACTGAATGAGAATATATTTTTCTTAGGTGATGAAACCATTAAATGATAAAGAGATAAAGAGACAGGAACACCTCTATGAATTTATTTTGACTGAGAAACACCATTGCCTTACTTTAAGAGTCATGCAAAAGGTATTTTATTCTTATTTTATGTTGTATACATATATATATATATATATATATATATATATATATATATATATATAAGATTTTTAAATTGATAATCAATTTAAACATTTCACTTTTGTCATTAATAACAATTTATCATTGATATGTAAATATTAAAATATATATATTATATATATATATATATATATATATATATATATATATATATATATATATATATATATCTTTGCACTAAGTTATTACTAGAAAAAACAACAGCACCATTATTTAATATGGTTAGAGCAACCTTACATGAACTGTTGAACTTTTTTCTTGTGGTTTATGAGATCTTGAATTTTTAAATAACAGTGCATATATTTTAGAATAGGTATTCAGTATAACATTCAAAGACTATTACAAATTTATTGTAACTGAATTGACAGCTCTTTAACCAAAATAAAAATTTTTGATCCCTGACCTGAAGGTCAGACTGACTACCAGCTTAGCTACCGCCTCCTAACTCCTCATTTATACACTTGATTGCCTGAAGTCATGATGTTTTCAGAACGTCATCACTTCCTTTGAATAATAATTTTTGTTATTTATATGTTATGATAAATATTTTTTTATTCCAAAACAGTTTAACTATGTTTCAAAACCGATTACCATTGATTCTAGTAGTAATAATTTCAAATTATCTAATTACTTCATTATTAATAGACACTAGTTTTACAAATTACTATAGATTATAGATAGTCTTTTCTGACTTCAAATTAATAATTTAAAAAAAATGATTTTACTATTAATATTAAGTTCATAATCAATTAAAATTGTTCACATTAAATCTTATTAAATAATATACTCTTTTAATGCGCTTGGAAATTGTCTTTGATGTGAATATATATTGTTTATAAACTGTTAATGTAAAGTTCATTTTGACTTTTTTTAAGTTCATTCTAATTCTTTAAAGAAGATTTAAATAATTCTTATTTATATAAAAAACAAAGTGAATTAGTCGAGCTACCAAAGTAATATATACTGAATCATTATATATATTTATTATGTATTATATGCATTTATTCAATGTAGACCCAACACAAATGTACAGTTTGGTACACTGTTCTAAAATTCAAGTTAAAGAAATCTTTAAAAAACCCTTTGATTTTTTTTTCCCCTCCATTTTTCTTAAAACATTGACTTAAGTATAGGCCTGACATAGTAAATTATCTACAATACCCAGAATTGATTTGAGCATTTCAATGAAGCTAATGAAATTGTTGGAGAAACTGCAAAAAAATTGCCATTTTATTAATTGAGAGGAAAGGATAAAATTTTTAAAATGATAGAAAAGAACTTGGATAGGAATGAAATAGTATATTTAGTTTGTGAAATAACATAAATTCTGCTCCTCCTAGTTTTCTCAGTGCAGAGCCGTTAATAAAAGAACTGAATAAGGAGGAAGTTCAAATAGCCATCATAAAATAAAAATCCTAATCGACAATATCCCTGCTGAATTAGTCAAAGCATGTGGAGAAGTTGTAGTTTCTATAATTAATACATAATGTAGTTTTAATACATCAATTAAATATGAAAAATGATTTGTGAAAATGAAAAAATGCCCGAAGAATGGAAAGAATCTACACTTATTTTAATTCACAAAAAAGGGGCCCAGAACTGAGTGTAGCAACTGTTATGATGTTTCAATCCTTCGAATGTTTTATAAAATATTTATGTCGTTTCTAGCTTACCAAATTACTGAATACACAGAGGAAATAATCGGTGACTATCAATCTGATTTTAGACTAAGCTGTTCAACTATCGATCAAATATTTTCCCTTCGGCAAGTTTTATAAGAAAAAAATAGAATTGAGCATTAAATTGATATCCTAAAGGCCTACGATTCAATTAAGCACCAGAAACTGTTTGATATTCTGATTGAACTGAGGGTACCTAAGAAATTGGTTAATTTAGTAAAAATGTGCATGTCTGAAACGTTTAATAGAGTCCATATTGGTACTCCCTATTCCAAAAAGTTCGAGGTACATTCTTAAACTGGGAGATTCACTATCACAGGTATTATTTAACTTATTTCTAGAATACTTCATTAGGAAGGTAATTCATATAGAAAAAGGAATAGAAATGGGTGATAAAATTCCCAATGGATGAACACACAGGAAAATTTAGAAGGCTTCACAATGCGGAACTACGGGAGCGGTGAATACACTTCAGGTAATAGCAGCATGACATTTTTAATGAGTTTGTAAAGTTCTTGGATTTAATAAGGACCACTTATTTTAAGCAATATGTTACTGCCCACTATTTCTATTTGTGCACTATTGTGCGTGGTCACAGGTTGGTGGTGTTGGCATCAAAGCCTTTTATTTATAAAGAAACAACTTTAAAAATACCAAAGTCAAACAAGAGTTAGGTAGATACACTCGCTACAACAGTACTGTCCAAATTGACTATATTTGAATCATGTTGATATCCTTTAACTTTTCTACAGCTTATGCATTATCTACACCATGATCTGTTATAAAAAGTTCTTAGCTGGCAAGATTTTATATTAGCTGCAGCTTTTAGAACTTTGTGGCAACTTAGTTCATAAACATTCAGAGTTGCTGTTTCTCCACTATAAATTAGCAAAAATGTTTCCTCTCACTTTTCCTTCTTGATATTATGTTGCTTGAGTAATATTGGATGAAATTGCTTTATCAAAAGTTCTGGATACTCCTAAAGTATGTTGGCTTTTTGCAGTCTTTTTGAGCAGTTCTATAAAAATACTTTCTTCATTAAAATTTCATCATGAGAAGAATGGGTAGCTCGCCAAAATTGTTCTTAATTATTGGTGTTCTATTTGTCACTATAAAATAGGCAGATAAATAGTTTATGTCGGTATATAGTACTAGCCACACCATCTATTGAGCCATTTAGGGAATTTCCTTATCAAGGGGTTAACTCCCCCATCGGGTTGGACAGGCCTTTGGCTAGTCTTATGGCTAAAGTTGTCGAAGGCACCAGGTTTTTTGTGCTAAAAGTTGTCAAAAGCACTAGGTCTCTTGTATCTATAATTGTCAGAGAATGCACTTTGGTCGGCGAACACTGAAAACTTCAGAATTAGCTAGTGGGAAGTTGAAAAAGGCAGTGGATATACTCCGTGTGATCAGAGCTCCGGGAAGAAGTTTGCCTTTCGGTGGAGAGGTAAAAGGGGATTGTTTCCAAGAAGTTTCCTTCTTTTCCTAATTTTCTCCTATCCCGAGAACCCCCCCCCCATCTTCTCTTTACAGGAGGACAGCGAAATCGAAGACTCTGAAATCAGGTGAGTTAGAAATTGTATTAATTTTTTATTTATTAATAAATTATAATCGTTCTAATGTTTTAGTTGTTATATTACTGCGTTCTTGATTTATCGACTCTTAGTCAAAATATATATATATTTATCATAATTACAGTCCTCTGTATCGTCTCTATTGGAGGAAAAATCGTAGGATTTTAAGATTAACTGAATTGTGTTAACAATCAGACTGACCATAAAATGTGATAGCTATATTTTTACTGTAATGTTTGTACTATAGCCCCCTTCTTTTCTCTGAACAACTTTGTGTGTCAAGTGGCCACCATCACCCACAGAATATTGTGACCCTCTAGAAGTACTGGTATAACATCCTCAGTAATGGATATCAATTAGGTAGATAAAAAACATTTTGTTGTGCTCTTAAACATGTCCTTTTCTGTGAAGAAAGACTCAGAAAATAGTTAGATTTTCCAAAAATCTGTTCATCTATTTAGCTTCACATAACCTGTGAAGTTCTTTCCTATCATTTTAAAAAAATTATCTCAATTTGTTCAGAAAAATTGTAATTACTTCATTATCTTGCCTCAATCTTGTCAATTGCCATTTTCAAATATAAGTGACATTATCACATCAATGTAATTTAATTGATATGCAATCAGGTAGTATTTTATCTTCATATTACAAAATTATTAACCATTAACTTATTGTTGAACGAAACAATACTATAAATATATAGTTTAAACAGGTTATATTTATTTATTTTTATTTAAAAATTGAAATTTTGGAGCTAGAATTACCCAATACAATGCTATGTTATTGACTGAACTCCTGCTCATTTGTTATATAAAAATGTAACCGGTTCTGAGGCTGCTTGGAAAACAGGATACGTTAAAAATAAACATAGCATTCATAAGCCATCAAATTGCTTTTTACTTTTCTACTTCTAGTACAAAAATGATCTCTGTCATTACACCTTCTGATGAGCTGGTTTATGCAAAAAGCGAATTTCAAATAGACATCTACCCTATTGGGAATGAGAAATATTTAAATTATAATTAAATGGCAATACTATTTTATTTCTTGCTGCATTAGAAAAATATGTTCTATTAATTTATATAATTTGTTTTGCAGGTTTTTGTTGAAGGTTTACAGAAATACTTACAACTTGGAGCTAAAGTGCAAAGGATGTTTCCCCGCTTAGTTGATTTGACCGAAATACATTTAGGATTTCTTCACAAATTAAGAACTCGTCAGAAAGAGGCTCCAGTAATAGGATATATTGGTGATATTCTTGAATCCCAGTTCAGTGGTGCTTCAGCAGACCGTCTGAAGTCTGTTTATGGAGAGTTCTGTTCAAATCACCGTAATGCCATTGATATTTATAAAGATTATATGCAGCATGATACAAGATTTGCTGAATTTGTTAAACACTGTCAGGTAAATAAATTTGATTGTGTTTTTTCTAATATCCAATTATTGATCACTGAGCCTATATTTTGATTGTCACCATAACAAGTATTGTATACACTGAATTCCTAGTTTAGTTGATAATTTTTTTTTTTTTAAGACTAATTCTGGTGCTAGTAATTAAGGGGTATGGGGAAACATATCTAGAAATTCTCTCCCCAAATCTAGTCCATAACTTCTTTGGATCCATAACTTCTCTGGTATTTTAGTATTTTAGCGTAGTTAAAATCCTACATTGCCACCCTCAAAACCTATTGTGATTTTTTTTCAATACTTGAAAAACCGTGAAGTGTTTGCACTATTTTCAGTTTTTTAATTATATCTTGTAAAATATGTAAATTTTACAACATAGCATTTTTACAAGATTTAAGAGCACAAAATTTGTGTTAATTTTATCTAACTGTAGCTCTGTAGATTAATTAGTTGCTGAGATAGAGCTCTCCTAAAATGGCCATTTTTCACTCAATTTGAAATTTTTCTGTTAAGAATGAAGTTCTAGGCTGCACACTGATAAAGGTATTGGTTAAAAAAAAAAAAAATCCTTCAGGAAATTACTTAATGAAAATTTAATTAGCTTTAATTTGAGACCTAAAAAATGCTTGTAGGTCTAACAGTTTTTAGAAAATGGGCAAATCAGATTTGGAGAGAAAATAATATAGACTGGTTTGTCAAGTGCATGAGTTGGCAAGAACCAACCTATTTCATTTTTAATTTATTAATCAGATATGTTTAAGTATCTATTTCTGTATTAGAAAGATGTATTAGTATGAGGAATTTCGCTGTGAAGAAAGTTCCGCTTCCAGGTTCTCTATGAAAACACGTTTGTCGGTACTCTTTTGGCTAATACTACAAAACTATTTGTCCGACTCAAAATTTCTTTTTTTTATCTAAAAGCTGATTAAATTGACTATTAGACCACATATATGAAATTTTGCAACACCTTAGTTATTATATGACCATCACCCCATCAAGGGGAGGCCTGCATGAGGCAACATATTCCAGTCATATTTGGTTATTTGAAGTTGTAAATATATTGCAAACAGTTTTTAAAATACTAAGTATAATGATGTAATAGATTATTATTAATTGTAAATAGCTCAGATGCAGTACATGTTATTTATATTGTTGCAAGTTATTATTTATTTTACAAAACATTATTTGTTTCCTCATGCAATAAAGGCTTTATTTATTTATTATGTAATTTAGATCAAGTCCTGTTAAACACCCATGCCAGCACGTTGAGGACCCCACACTGTTGTGAAATCCAAACTTTTTTGAAACATTTTTCACTATAACTCTGAAAATATTTGTCCGATCCCAAAATTCTGTTTTTCATCTCAAAGGAGGTTAAATTTACTATTCAATCAGGGTTTCTACTAGTGGGGAATTTCGGGAATATATTGGGAATTTCGTATGGTCGGGAATAAGTCAGGAATTTACAGAAAATTTGCAAAAGTCGCGAAAATGTCTTTGTTAATGCTAAAATTTTGAAATTTTTTTCAGTTTTTGCCCAATATGTCAGTTAAGGAAGTGTCTGATAGGTGTAGTCACTCTACATACTTTTAAAGTAAACTAGATTTGATACAATTTAAGTGGGTACTGTTCTGTCTTTTTATGGTTTATTTATCAAACAATCAAAATTTATTTATTTTTGTTATATTTAAATAATTTATTGATGAAAAAGAAAAAGATAGCATGATTGGGAATTACGTCATCATCGAACATTGTTTTATATACCTTCATACTAGCCTGAACAAACATATATATATATATATATATATATATATATATATATATATATATATATATATATATATATGTATATATGTCGTATATCTCAGGTTATCGCATGGGGGAAAGGGGAAAGGGTGAAAATCGTAATAAATCAAAATCCGTTATTTGTGGTACATTTTGTGTTCTTTATATTATTAAAACCAATCACATTTGGAAAAAAAATGAACCTATGATTTTTTTTTTTCTCAAATCAATAGTTTTAAAGGGAGGGAAAGATTGAAGAGATTGGCTAATTTGCGGTGAGTCACACTACTCCGCGAAAACACGTTTTTCTTTATTGTTTTTTTTTCACTCCAACTCCGAAACTGTTTGTCCGATTAAAAATTTATTTTTTCGTTCAAACGCTGGTTAAATTTACTATCCGATCTATATATGAAATTTTGATCAAGTTCCGTAAAACACCCATTTCTCGTAAATAGTTTCGGAGTTATAGCAAGAAATAGACTGAAAAAAAGTGGATTTCACAAGAGTATGGAGTTCTCAGCGTGATGGTTAGAGTACATCATGGGACTTGATCAAAATTTCATATATGAGGTCTCATAGTAAATTTAACCAGCTTTCAGATGGAAAAAAAAGAATTATCTGATCGGACATATATTTTTGAACTAGTTTTATCCGACAACCCCGTGTAACCTCGTAACTATTTTCAAACCGAATGGCAATATTCGACATTGATGTGTTTCTTGAAATTTATCGAGAGTAATCTGAAATATTAAAAAATTGCTTTTTTTTATATTGTTTTACTGTGATATGTAAAGTAGCAAAGTATGCATAGATTGATTTGTTTAGATCATTATTGAAACAGCATTAAAATATCGATTGGCTAGAATTTCTAGAAATATTTTTGAAAAAGTCGGGAATTTCTTGAAAAAGCATGCTAAATGTGTTTGTTTTGGTAAAATATGACTTTTAGACATGTTCAGTTGGCTGGTGTGGGTATTTTATGGGGTTTAATCAAAAATTCATATATGAGATCTGACAGTGAATTTATCCAGCTTTGAGATGAAAAAAGGGAATTTTGGATCAAACAAATAGCTTTGGAGTTATAGTGACAAATGTGCCAAAACATTAAAAGCATCTTTTATGTCTCAAATTAAAGCTAATTAAATTTTCTTTAAATGATTTTTCTAAAACCAGTACTTTTATCAATATGCAGCCAAGTACTTCATTCTTAACAGAAAAATTTCAAAATATGTGAAAAATTGATATTTTAGGAGAGCTGTTTCTCAGCAACTAATTAATCTACAGAGCTTAAGTTTGGCTTAAATTAACACAAATTTTGAGCTCTTTAATCTTGTAAAAATGCTATGTCAAGCAAATTTTCATATTTTACAAGATATAAGCGAAAAAATGAAAATAGTGCAAAAATTTCACGGAAAAACACAATAGGTTTTGAGGGTTGCAATATTGGATTTTATCTACCCTTATAGGTCCTAACAACATATTAAAAAATGGTTGTTAAATACTTTTACTTCACTTTTCACGTTAGTTTCCAACTATATAAAAAGTGGTCTGGCGACTTGTTTCCAATGGCTTCCGACTGCCAGACCACTCAATTTATGTTTAGAAAGGGATACACTAAAATCATAGACCAAACTTAAGAGCATGTATTTCCTATTATTTTTTTGCTATTTTGGGTGATTTCAAGCACGCACCACACCCCATTACAGGGTATGGGTATTGTCCCCATACAGGGTGTGAATAGTATACTATAAAATGGGTGATGATAATACTATAAAATGGGTAAGGAAACTAATTCATGTCTTTTAAATTAAAGCCATAAGCATATGGCTGGGCTCTTGGACTACACGAGGTTGTGTGACAGGAATCTAAAGTCTTTGTGATTATGATTTATTTTCTAATTAATTAATACTTTTTGTTATATTTTAAGGTTAAAATTAATACTGAGAATGTGATTAAAAATTTAACAAATTAAATCAATGTTGTTTTTCCTATTCAGAAATATGACTGATATTTACATTTAAATAGCTGTTTTGAACAAATAGATAGTACTAACTAGGATTATAACATGACTAGAAATAACTATTCTATATATTATCATTTATCTTTTAGTATTCTGGATTCCCAATAGTTATAAATCAAATTGCTTTCATCAACTTATTTATTGCAGTTAGTGAAAATAATTTATTTACATTGTTTTATTATCTGTTTTTCTACTAGGTTATTTGTGGTTTTTCATAATAATTTTAGATTTTAATTTTTTACTGTTTTTATATTTCAGGGTAATCCTTTACTAAAGAAAAAGGGTATTCCTGAATGTATATTGTTTGTTACACAACGTTTGACAAAATATCCACTGTTAATTGATCCATTGATTAAAACAACTAAAGACAACAAAGAAGAACAAGGAAGGCTAGAGAGGTCTTTAATTTTAGTTAAGGTATTAGTTGATGATTTGATTGGTTTTTAATATAGTATTGTGATTATTTAATATTTAATGACTGCTTCATATGAACATTTTTTTAGTAATTTATATATTGATGTTTACAAGCTAAACCTCCTTCCCTTTCACCAACCCTATTCTCCTAATATTATAATATCCATATAAATATGTTTAAAAATGAAAATTGAGAGACATTGGAATTCAAATTGTAGATCTATCAATCAGATGAAGGAACTTTAAAAGTTTGGTTTAGCAGGATAGAATTAAAATCAAACAATCGATTTCATTTTAAACGCCTTAGTCAAGAGAATAGAGCATATTTCTAACTGACACTGCTTGTTTGTCTCATCTGTTGGTGGAAAGTTCAGCGGTACATGGTCAGAAAAAGATTCAGCTGTTTACTGTTGCAGTGGGCATGCAGGCTAATCTCTCCTTGATCCTTTTATTTCTTACCCTTAGACTTCTTTTTTTTCTGCTGTTCTGTGTAACATGCCTTAAGAGTGTAACCTCCAGCCACCATAGTAGCTATGGTCTTCTATATTAGTAAAGATTTACTTCTCTACATACTTAATGGTAATTGATTACACCATACCTGTTTAATATGTAAATGTAAAACTTAGTTTATCTCATTCACATGTTTGCACTGGTAGTTAATAGGTTAGGTGTGGTTAACACTATTTAAAACAATCATCTAGCTGTCCTTTGTCGACAAAGTTACAAATATATAATGAATCATAGAGTATTAAGTCTATCTTCCTTTCTTATTCTTGTATGCAAAAGAAAAGATTTAGATTATTTGCCATTAATCCTCAGAACTATTTTTGAAATACTGTATGTTGATTGCTTGCAATAAATCTGAAGGTACATTCTTATTTCCTAGGATATTCCTGAATCAAGCATTGATTTTTAATGAATAAATAGGAAATCCAAATAAATACTTTTTTCTCTTTCTCTTGCCTTTCATCAATATTTCTAAGGACAAAGATATAGTCCTGGATCTGTTTGATGAGGCGAAAGCCTGCCTTTTTATCTTAAATTTAGTTTTCTGCTGTATATCTCTACGTTCATTTTTGGATGCAAGCATAAATTTTGTGAGCCACTGGAAAACTTCACTGTCTGCCAGGAATTTTCGGCATTTACCTTACAATTCTCATCTTGACTGTTACCGAACTTTTCATAATTTTATCTTTGCCAAATAGCTTATTGTCTTAGATTCTAGTTCTACTCTGCTGTATTCGATATTACTCTCAGTATTGTGATCCAGCAAATAACAACAAATATGGTGCTACATTTCATGGAGAACCTTAGCCTCTTCCACGATCTTTCTCCATTTATTTTGTTTCCCGGCTGCCCTACACTAATTCCGTACACTCAGGGTCTTTATTCCCCCCCTCTCTCTCTTTCTCTCTTTCTCACTCACTCTTTCTCTTTCCTCTGCCTAGATGTCCATTCATCATCATTTTTGGCATTCTACAGGAATGGCCTAGGCATCTTATTCTTTGTTGCTTAGTTCTTTCTCCAATAAATTTGGAGCTTTATATAGCTCTCTCAGCTCCTAGTTGCTTCTAATCATCCATGCATCTCCATCTTTAATAGGGCCATATAATTTCTTCATTGTTTTCCTTTCCTGTCTAATTGGAATGTGATTTCTTCATCACAATTCTAGCTAACAATTATTTATAATAAAATGCCATCATAGAAATCTTAATGTGAAGGGTATAATAATCTCAGTTAGGTGTGGCTTATGGCTTATATTCAATGAGTATGTTGCAATTTTGGAGCATCCATCATCCAAATAGTGATCAACCTAAACATCAGTTAACCAAAAGTGCTATAGTGGAAAATTTCCAATTTAAGTATGCTGTTATTCTGCCTGAGGCTAGTGTTAGTGCTGTAACGTTTATGTTTCTAAAACATATGTAAAAAAAAAAAAAAAAAAAAAAAAAAAAAAAAAAAAAAAAAAAAAATCTGGACTTCTTTTCCTAAATTGTTAGCCTATTTTATTTTGAGGGAGTAAATCAGTGATTAATGGAAAGCTAAAATAAAAGGTGGCATACGACACGATAAGATGGTCACCAAGATTTTTTTATTAAACATGTTCTGTTTCTTTTGTGCATAGTTTTTATTTGCATATCAATGTTAACTAAATCTAATACAATTCAATTTTCTATATCATCAATGTATTTCTGTTTTCTTCCTCTTTATTGTTTGTTGGTTTGAATATGAATATGCAACCCCTATAGTTACCTCAAACAAAGAAGTAGCCCTTTGGTAAACATTTGTGGTGTAACATAATAAATTGTCTTGAATAATTTATGCTTTGTTTTTAACCTTTTTTATTAATTTTTGTCCTACAGGAAATACTGGTTGAAGTTGATGCACAAGTTGCTGAAAAAGAGAAAGAAGATAGGAAGCTTGAAATCTACAATAAGCTTGAAGCTAAATCTTATACTATCCACAGAGGTCATAAATTTAAAAAATCTGATATATTGGGGGAGAACAGAAAGTTGAGGTATATTTCACCAACTAAATTTTCAATTCCTCTCGCTTTTGATGTTGCATTGTTTATACCAAATTTTAAAGTACAAGTATTTAAAATATATTTTATATTATGAAGCTCACACAAAGACGTATTTGATTACATTTTAAATTCACCCGTTGACTGTGGATGATGACAACAAGTTGTCATGGCTAGTCCTTTTCCTGGCACAGATGACAACACAAAATATTAACACTAAAATATTGTGAAGTTATTCATAGTAAGTGTTAAACAGTGCGAAAGTAAAATATTCATGAAATAAAAACCTTCAGCACCGAGAAAGGAACATGGTCGAAAGACTTCACAGTCAGCATGTTAAGACATTTGGACCTATCTTCTCTATTTATATTGAAAGTGTTGAAAACTTGTTCATGTGTTGAGTGTGTGAGCATGCTTCTCGGTCAGTGTTCTGTTTGTTGTGAGGTGTGGAATTCTTACACACTAAAACCTTACCCACTTACATCTGATTTCCCTCTTCCTTTCCATCATCCTGTTAATATCAATTAAATGAAGTTTTCGGCATCTAAAATATCTTTCACACCTTTAGAAACTCTTCCCTCTCTTGCCAAAAGTGGGGACAGATGAAAAACACATGTTCTGCACTCTCATCTGCTGTCAG
Source organism: Euschistus heros (assembly GCA_003667255.2). Lineage (NCBI taxonomy): Eukaryota > Metazoa > Arthropoda > Insecta > Hemiptera > Pentatomidae > Euschistus > Euschistus heros. Next base: position 1,446,740 of record RCWM02000122.1, read on the forward strand.
GCATAGTGGGAATTTTGCTGTATCACTCAGCTTAAACCTTTATTGGTAGGCTTGGTACCCTCCATGTTTGCCTTCCTCCCAGGAAGCAAGATCCCAACTCTATTGCCTAGCCCTAATGGTATCCTTTCTCTCTTTAGCAACATTCTTAATTAGTGGTCTCTTGGCTACCATTCATTATGATTCTTGGGATACTGTGTGGAATGCACTTATCGCCCCTTATACATTTTAGTAATATACTTAGACTATCGGTATTCTATATGCTGATTCATCTTAAGTCTCCCCTCTAGCATATAGCACAATGTATTTTACCACATTTGACAGCAACAGTCTGCAGGTCTGCCAAGGTCTTCCAATGTTAGGTACCAGTCAAGATAATGCACTGTTGTATATTTGTGTCTATGTGAATTTTTATTGGAAGTTTTATTATTCCTATAAATTATGATTAATCTTTTAAAACTTTTAGGTTTGAAGGTATTGCCATGCTGATGCAAGGTCGTAGTAAAATGCAAGTAGTATTGGTTATAGTGTTCTCTGATGTCCTATGTTTCTTGCTTGAAAACAACCACAAGTACTCATTCTTCACTCCAGACAATAAGGTAAATGTTTATAATATCTATATGTTTTGGTTAGATAGTAAAGGGCATTTTTCTCCAAGATAGTTATTAATAATTTTTTTTTACTGTTGTTAATGAGTTATATACTACTGTTTGTTAAATTATATTTGGGGTTACACGGAACAAGTTTGAAGAGAGAACAAAACAAGTCTTTATTAATGATTCATAACAATCTTTATTATGATTTCACAAGTAGCGGCTAAAAAAAAAAAAAAAAAAAAAAAAAAAAAACATTTTTTTTTTTCTCAAGCATAACCTTCCAAGCTAATCAGTGTTACCACTGAAACAAAATAATAACATACTCCCACCTTGAGGAGTTTCTTATAACGACTCAACACTAATGCCAAAACAAAGTTGAATTTTAAAGCAAATCTTTGAAAAGAATAAAAATATAAAGTGAACAAACAAATTGAGATTTGAGAACTATACAATTAATCAATAGCTTCAGTCAAACATATAAAAAAAGTATTAAAAAGAACAACAATACAAAACTTAACTACTATTTTACCACTTGAGATATCTGATAGGGACTATAACTTTTCGACCACATTTGGTCTTCAACTCGCGAGATAACATATTATTTGTCTCTCTACCTAGTCTCTTCTTCTGAGATTCAACATCTTCTGCCGGGGTATCTTCTTGATTGGGTTGAACCTCTAAGTTATCAGCTGGGATGACATCTTGATTGGACTGGACTTCTAAGGGGTAGATGCGTTGTATCGGTCGGTAAAGATGCCCATCAGAAGTCCTAAGATAAACTACTCGACATTTACCATCTGGACTTCTAATCAAATTCTCGACAACTGCTAAAGGCCAATCGATTCGTTTTTTATTGTCAGTACCTATAATCACAACTTCTCCCACAACTGGTTCACGAGTATTTTTACTTTTCTTCCTACCGTACTGTAGCTGTCCAAGGTATTCAATCCGAAATCTTTTTATCAGATCTGCTTTGACTCTTTGGCGATAGCGAAATCTACGATTCAGACTTTTCGCATCCACCATGTCACAATCAGGAACTCCAATTTCACGTATATCCTGTAAGAACATTAACGGAGTTAATGGCACTGGTTCACTACAATCTTCTGAGATATAGGTTATTGGCCTTGAGTTCATGAGAGCTTCACATTCACTTAACAAAGTGTACAACTCTTCATGGGTCAACGATGCCTTCCCAAGGTTTCTTCGCAACAAGCTTTTTAGTGTACCAATGAGTCTCTCATAAAAACCACCCCACCAAGCAGCACTTGGAGGATTAAATTTCCATAGAACTTGTTGAGCTGAACTATACTTGGCGATTTTCTGCCACTCTAATCCGGCAACTGCATTGCTCATCCCTTTAAAATTTGTGCCGTTGTCACTGTATACAATAGAAGGCCTTCCGCGTCTCGCGACGAATCTTCTGAAAGCCATCATATAAGCCTCTGTAGATAAGGACGAAACAAGATCTAAATGTACGGCACGATATATCGCACATGTAAATAACACAATCCATACCTTGCTTCCGTTTCTTAGGTAAAGTGGGCCAGCCAGGTCCGTTTCAATAATTTCAAATATGTTCGCATCTCTAACTCTTTCTTCGGGAAGTGGCGGACACTCCACATCTAATGGTCTGGCTTGAAATTTTCGACAACTTTGACAGGTGTTGGTTATTCGTCTAGTTACCTGTCTCGCTCGTAAGACCCAATATTTCTCTCTGATTATGTTGAGTAGTCCTTGCCCCATAATATGACCATGTGACTTATGCATTTCTAAAATTAAAATGTCAACAATCGGGTGAACAGCTGGTAATATTATTGGATTCCGAAAATCATCAGAATCTTTACGTGCCCATATCTTTGTTCTTACTCTCAGTATACTTTGTGAATCCATCCAAGGTTTAAGTTTACGAATTGACTTGTCATCAACTCCAGAAAATGATTCACTTTGCACGATTCTCAATACAACCCGCTCTGCCTGTTTTATTTCTTCCACAGATAGGTCTCCTTTGCTTCGATTTTGTTTCTTTTGCCGAGCATTATTTGCAAAACGAAACATCCAAGCAATCTGTCTAAATAAGAGAGAGTAAGAATTATTTTTGACAAATTTCATCAATTTGCGAGACAATCCAGTTTCTGCATTTCCAACCAAGCCAGAGATCACATTCTTCTTACGCTCAATCATAATCTCTTCTTCATTCACAGAAACCTCACCTTTAGGCCACTCCTCAGGACTCAATTTCAACCAGTTAGGACCCTCCCACCAATTACTATTACATAAAGATTTGGGAGAGCATCCTCGAGTTAGATAGTCTGCTGGATTGTGATGGCCAGGTATATGATGCCAACACTGTTTATCCGATAACTTCCTAATTTCGGCCACTCTGTTCCAAACAAAAACATTCCATGGCTCATCTCGCATTATCCATGATAAAGCAGTAGATGAATCAGTCCAGTATTGAACTCCAACACCTTGAAATTCCGACATAATTGAATAACACAGTCTCGCACCGATGACTGCGGCCAATAGTTCAAGTCTGGGTATAGAAATAAATTTCAATGGTGCAACTCTACCACGTGCTTGAACTAAGAAAACATGGACCTCCTCTTCTACTTCGATGCGCAGAAATATCGCTGCTGCATAGGCTACCTTACTTGCATCGCAGAATACATGTAGACAAGCAAAGCTAGGATCTAGATTTAAGGCCATTATCCATCTGGGTATTTCAATATTCCTTAATAGTGGTGCTTCTTTGATCCATTGAAGGTAAAGTTTTTTAATGTCTTTGTCAACCGGAGAATCCCATCCACCACCTTCCTTCCAAGTACGCTGGATCAGTAGCTTCGGAGTAAGAGTTGTAGGTGCAGTGAAGCCTATAGGATCAAAAATTCTTTGTGTACCAGATAAAATGTTTCTTCTAGTAATCTCATTTTCTTCGATCTTATTCCAATCCGGTGAATTTATTTTCAAAATATCTTTCTTCTTATTCCAAGTCAATCCTAGAACTAAAGATTCTGCTGTTTCTGCAAGGATAGCATCTGTGTACTCCCACCCTCTTAATTCGAAACACGCCTTAGCAAATATTTGCGTAGCTTCATGTTCAAATTTAATTGCTTCTTCTCTGCTGGACAAGCTTGTCACACAATTATCTACGTAAAAACTTCTACGTAACCTTTTCAAAGTGTCCACAGAAAATGTCTCACCGTTACCAGTTGCCTTCTCTTCACAGACTTGAAGATGGTGATCAATAACTGAAGCTAAAAGAAATGGGCTGGAAGTAACTCCGAAGACTACACGAGTATGCCTGAAGATTTTTATTTGGCCATCACTTGGATTCTGCCACAAAAATTTAAGGAATTTTCTATCATCTTGAGAAACACAAATTTGCAGAAATGCTTTCTTAATATCAGAAATAATACCAACTTCTCCAGCTCTAAATCGTAATAAAATTAAAGGTATTTGCTCTAAAAGGTTTAATCCCTTCTCTAGACAATGATTTAATGAAGGTTTACCCTTTTCTCTGGCAGAAGCGTCGAATACCGGGCGTATCTTTGTTGTACTATTCTCTTTGTAGACGGGCCGATGAGGTAGGTAATGTCCGTTGTTCAGATCTTCATAAGAAACCTCCTCTATGATACGCTCAGCCTGCCAACTCTGAAACACTTCATCATATAATAATTCTGTACCTGCTGATTTCAATTTTCTTTTAGTGGCTTCAAGTCGTTTTTGTGCTAGTTCTAAATTCCTAGGCAGAGGAGGATGTCCTTCTAACCAAGGTAAGTGAACTTCGTACCTGCCATCCTCTTGAATCTGCACGGTTCTCAAAAAATGTTCTTTGGCTGCAAGAGCCATTTCGTTACGAGACTGGCTTTGCTGTGGATCTTCAATTCCAAGAATATCTAATTTCCATAAATCTGAAACATTGATATCATTACACAACAAGCTGAGATTGACAACATAATTGCTATGGTTCTCTTTGATTTTTCCAATAACAGTCCAGCCGAGTGATGTTTCCAATGCTACAAGACCACACTCTAGAACTACTCTCTTGCCAGTCATTATATGCCCTGCAATATCTGCACCTATTAAAATATCAATAGTGCCACCATCTTTATCAGATAATAATATGTTCTTATTTGCCAGTTCTGTTAGTAATGAACCATCAGCTGTTTTAGGGATGTACTGACAAATTCTATCTGTATCAAGAACTTCAAAATTACAGCAATATTCACCAGAGACACTACTCAGTTGAATCTTATAACAATTATGATTAACTGGCTCAGAATTTACTCCTCCGAATAAAGAGTGAATTATTTTCTCTTGCCTAATAGGAGTACAGTCCATTAAATTAGCTAACTTTTTAGTGATATAAGAGCGCTGAGAGCCTGTATCTATGAGTGCTCTGGCCGAATAAGTACTGTGATTATTAACCTTAACTAACAAGGTCTGTAATAGAACAACACCAGTATATGTATTCGCTAGACCGCTGCCAACCATACCTACATTGTTTTGTGAGTCACCGGCAGTAGATAAGTTCTGTGGTTCACCTTTCCTTTTACGTTGTGGACAAGAAATCGCATGGTGTCTTCCTTCACATACTATGCATTTAAGGAAGGCTTTACACTTACAAGAAGCATGCCCTCTACGATAACATTTAAAACAGCCACCTTTCTCCTTTAAAATTGTATTAATTACATCTACCTTGAAATCCTGAGCTTTAATGCATAATTCTGAAACATGAGAATTATTACTACAGAATATACACTTAATTTTAGAATAAGAATTGTCTCTTACATTGATGAGATCAGCTGCTGTCGGAATCTTCTCTTTTTTCTTAATATTTGAATTACTCCTTTTTTGTGAGGCATTCAAAGAATCCCGTTTATCATTAAAACCGAAATTATCACATTTAAGATTTAGTCTTTCTTGGCTTTCTACTTCACTTTTAAGAAAACTCATAAGTTGATCCATTTGTTTTGAATAGTCTGAATCAACATCAAATATAGACATTTTATTGAAAATTCTATGTCTCTCCCAGTCTTTTAATACAGATTCAGGAAGTGCCGATTCCACTAATGGAATTAACATAAATGCAAACTTTCCCATTTCATAACCTAATGACTCTAGGGCTCTAATTTGAGTTTCTAACCTATCATAGAGTTCGGCCAATTTCAACTCACGTTCACCTTTTGTATGGATCAAAACCAATTTAAGAAGTTCTCTAACGTAAAGCTCCATTAACAACTCTTTTCTGCCGAATCTATTTTTTAATTGCTCAACAGCCTTAGAGTAATTAGCCTTAGTGGGAGGAAAACTCTCAATTAGACTCCTTGCGGGAGTTCCCTCTTTAATATACTGTAAAAGATACTGAAACTTAATGTCCTCTTCTAAACTCTCATCTTCATGAATTTTGCTAAATATGGACCAGAATCCTATCCAATTCTTTATGTGTCCATCAAACTTAATCAGGTCTAATTTAACTAAATTTAAGTGGCTATACTTAGTGCGGTTCATATCACCATTGCAACTGTGTCCGCTCAAAGATTCGTTAACTGAGTCGTTCTCTCTTTTATCTAACAACTCTTTTAGTGTTTGCATTTCAAGCCACTTCTCTCTATATTCTTCTACCTTATCATACTCCTCAGTTAAAGAATCTTCTTCATACCCACATAAATACATTAATTCATTAATCCTACTATCCAACTTGAATAAACGAACTGCTTTATCTTCTGTTTTACTAAATTGGATCTTTATCGCCTTTGAATCAGGTTTATTTGATATTAATGATGGCTCTAATGTATTTACACTTACTGTGAAAAACCTTCTCAAGTTTTTTCTCTCAACCTTCAGCATCTTCAATTCTTCATTTTCTTTTTCCATTCTTATTCTTGATTATAACTCCCCACAAGGGATGCCAAATGTTAAATACTATTTGGGGTTACACTGAACAAGTTTTTGAAGAGAGAACAAAACAAGTCTTTATTAATGATTCATAACAATCTTTACTATGATTTCACAAGTAGCGGCTAAAAAAAAAAAAAAAAACATTTTTTTTTTCTCAAGCATAACCTTCCAAGCTAATCAGTGTTACCACTGAAACAAAATAATAACAACTGTTTCTGAATTAGGTATCAAATTTAGTTATTATTCTTTAAAGCCTTTTTTTTTTTTTAATGACTACAGTATACTAAGCAGTGATGAGAACATTTTGTTTGTAATTAATTTATATATATATATATATATATATATATATATATATATATATATATATATATATATATATATATATATATATATATATATATTTTATACTAATTATTTTCATTCCACTAATGCTTTTATTTTTTTACTTAAATTAATTTTATAGCTCTCTGTTAAATTTTTTTAAACTTGTCTTATTACTGTGTTTTTATAAATTTTCCACTCATTATTTCTTATGTAGATGGAATTACTGATGTAGATTTTCTTTATGTAGAAAGACTTCAGATAATCCACAAATCTGATAATCCAATCATGGATAATTGAAAGATTATTATATAATTAAAAATAATATAAAAATGTTATGCATATTCAATAAATGGACAAAAACATTATTTAAATTTTCTTATTTAAAATAACCTTATTTTGTTTTGCTTTATATATTTATGGAATATTTTTTTAAATGTTTAAGCACTGTAAATGTTTGCATGATTTTTAGTTTGTTTTCTTGAAAATTCTTTTAGGACTAATGATATTATTTTGTTTTTTACTTGTTAATATTAGAATATTGATGACCTAGTATTTTATTTATTTAATTTTTGGTAGGTATTATTTCTTATTTACCACTTGTGATTTACTTTAGGCTGGTGTTGTGTCACTTCAAAAGTTGCTTGTTAGGGAAAAGGCTGGACAAGAATCAAGAGGAATCTATTTGATTTCATCAAATCCCAATGATCCAGAAATGTTTGAACTGAAAGTTCATATCCCAAAAGATAAAGATGTATGGATTAAAGCAATAAGGTATTTAGAATATTGTAGTAATCATGTAAAATTATATTTGAATATTGTAATATAAAATTTTTTCTTCTTCTTAATCATGCACTTTTTTTAACTCCTGAGCAGTGTAAGGGGCCTTCCTGCTGGGCCTGATCCACAAATCTCAAATCCTGCACTAGTTAGTTCAGTCTGTTCCAATCCATTCCTCTTCTGTCAACGGCTTCTTCGACAGCACCTTCCCATTGTTTCTGGCTCTTATCTGGGTCTTCTTCCCTTCTTTTGTTCCATATGAAATTTTTACCACCCCTTCTTCCTGCATTCTTTTTACATGGCCAAGCCATCATCGTCTATTTTCTCATATTATCTTTTTATGTGATTTGAACTCTAGGTTGCTTCTTATTATGGTGTTCCTGATTTTGTCCCTTTATGTTTTCCTTCTATCTTTCTCAGATTTCTCATTTCATATGGTTAGATTTTGTTCCTGTGTCTTGAAGAGACGGTCCATGACTCACTGGAATAGTTTATTCAGGGGATAAATTTATTCTCATGCACTAATTTTTTAACATTTTTGAAAACTTCTTATTTTCCCAAGAAGCCCACTTTGAGTGAATGGAATGGATCTTCCAGCCACTTTGTCCCCTTCCCTTTCTCTGATGTCCCCCTCTATCCAGCCATTCTCATTCGTATGGGCACCCAGGCAATTAAAGTCATTAATGTGCTTCAGCTCCTTTCCTTTCATTTAAATTATTTAACTTCCCCATTCATTCCTCTTTCCTATTCTCCATTATTTTAGTTATGTGGGTATTTATCTGTATATTTAACAACCACAATTCTTCCTTTAAGGTACAGTGATTGAATTGTAGGTTTAAATAAAATAAATAAATAAAAAAAAAAAAAATTTTTTAACACACCAGTAATTACTGAAATGAATGTCAATAAACATTATTTAGCTTCCATTTGATTTTTAAAAGGATTTTGTTTAACGTTTTAAAAAATGTTACTTAAAAAAATTTAGGTGTGATTTTTTAAATATATGTTAGTAAACTTGTTTGTTTATTTCGTTTAACGTTACTTTATGCTTCTATGGCTAATCGGACGATGCTATGGTGGGAGTCCTTTTGCCTATCCAGGTATAATTAGGATAGGGATCTTTAACGAGTACCTTACATCGCACTGGCTCGGGACCCCCATTTTACGTCCCTTCCGAAAGATGGCATAGCTAAGGATTTTTTACTCCCTTTAAAAAATCCTAAGGTCATCTGCCAGGCTGCGAACCCGCGATCTTGGGTTTAGTAGGTTGCTATGCTAACCACTACACCACAGGTGACCCCACCTATGTATGTATGTATGTGTGTTTATATATGTATGTATATATGTGTATGTGTGTGTGTGTATATAGATAAATAGAGAGAGAAAGTTAGTTTTGTGTTTGTGTCTTTGTAAATAGTATTATACACCATAGTTTAAAAAAAAAAGAAAAAAATTATATTATTTGATGAAAACACTTTTGTTTATTTTTTTATTTATAGAGCAGCTGTGCAAAATTGTCCTGAAGATGATGAAGAAAGTAGAGGACATGTTTTAAGTGCTGAAGAAAAGCAGAAGCAGTTTGACAGTAAACAAAAACATATCAAAGAAATTGTAGGTAAGTTGTTTTGTGACATTTTGTATACTAGGCTAAACTAAGTTTTAAGAAGCTATTTACAAGTTTGTATAACTTGTTTTTATCATTATTATTATTATTATTCACTTCAGTTCCTCATAAAATCGGGAGCTACGGGCATCTCCTGGGATTCCAATGCCAATTATTTTGACATTTTCAGTTCCAAAAAATAAATAAACACTTTTCTTCTTTCAAAATAAAAATGATTTTTTTTTGTATGGAAATATAAATTATCTTCATTACACCAGAGGTAGGCTCCTTAGAATTAGTCCTAATAATTGTCATTGTAAATATATGACATTATTTTTGAAATATTTTCATTTAGTGAAGTAAATAAATGATTAGGAAGAAGAATTATTTGCAAAAAGTGGTTGATGTGGAACCCTTCCAAACCGCCCTTCAAATCTACTGGTCCTTGATTAACATCCCTATCCTGGGAACTACATTCAACGTTTATTTTTTATTTCTCTTTTCTTTTCTTTTTTTATTTCTCTGTTTATGCATTTCTCCATTTTTTTATCTTTTTTATGTCTCTCTTTTTGTATTTGACAAATAAAACATAATAATGTGAAATATGTTTCTATTATGGGGGGCAAAATAAGGGTGGAGTTTGATTGGTCTCCTTTTTATAAGTTGACACATTTTTCAATGTATCAATTATGGAGCATTTATATTCAAAATCAATTAATTCAAAGAAATTTTTACTTGTTAATTTTAATTTTGTTCTTGCCTGTTCCCAATCATTCTTTTAAATAAATAATAGTGAGTTGAGGAAGTGTTAATTTATCGTGGTCTTGTTTGAAACTTAGACAAAAGTGCTATCATCACTTGACATTGGATGAAAAGCAATTTTATTCAATTTTTTGTTGATATATTGTAGGAATCAAATGCAGTTGTAGGATGCATATGCAGCAGAATAGGAGAAATGTCTTATTTGCTGGTTTGTTCTTGATACCTGTTTAAATATGTTTCTTCAACCTAAAGGAAACCTTTTATAATAATATTCAAGCTCTTACTGTAGTTTTGTTATCATCTGCTGGCATTTATTCTTATACAGTTTTGAGCGGATTAAGTTAATTTGCCATTTTAATTGGACAAAGTTTCTATTCCAGAGACAATTTCTTGTTTAATACCCATATTAAATTGACAACTTTGATTGATTTGTTTATTAGTGTTTCCCATAAAATAAATTTAAAGGATGTCTGCACCTTGCAGTTTTGAAGTGATCTAGCAAGATAATAATTTTATCCTTGTTTTTTAAATATTGACATTTAATTCTGATGTCGATGTTGATAAATAGTTTGGGTAGTGAATGTAGTTCTGGAAATATAATTTTTTGACTACACAGAACATTCTTGGTGTTACATTCATAAATTTGAGGTAGTACTCAGATTTTCTAGTATGTTGTTATATCAGCCTTGGATCGCCTAGCCTTCTTCTTTATGTTAAAAAAAAAAATCTGATAGTTAAGGCATTATTTCATTTTTTTGTCACCATTAGTCATGAAACAGTACTTTCTTATTAAGTACTGAACCTTAGGCCCTTCATCATGGGTTGTGACGGTACAGGTTTTTATAAATTTATTATTCTTTCAACTTGCAATAAGGAGGGGTTTGAATAATATAAATTAAAATAGATCGGGAAGATAAAAATGATCAAAAAGAGTATAGTTCTTAATGGAGTTGAAAAAACTGCGTTATTTTATAATTGCCTGGTGTGGGGATTGTAACATTAATATATGGCTAAAATAAATTTAATCTCTGACACTTAATTGAGAAAAATATTTTATTTATTTATTTATTATTTGAACTGTAATCCCTCTTCTTTCACTAGTTTATCTGATCTTTTCAGATCATTTTGACATGCCCCAAGGGCTACTTTCTCCATTTCTCCATAGTTCTCATTGGTAACCCTCTTTCTCTGCTTAGCTTTTCTAGGTATTCACAAAAATAAGTTGTTAGAGGTTTACAAGCAGGTCATCTTCCTTCTGGTTTTGACTCCATTATGGTCATTCCACATTTTTATCTGAATTATTTTAATTAACAACCCTCAATTATACTTTTTATGGATAGAACCTTTATATCCTCTATAGCGGTTTGATTTCTGAACCAATTCCTTCATGTCTTTCTAGTTATTTTATTCATTTTGGCAGTGATGAGTCTTCTAAAATTATTAAGGGATAAGAAATACGATCTTCAAGGTGACTATAGTTATATTTTAAAACATTTCTTTTTTACCATCTATAGTGTTATTAATCTGTAAGTAGACACTTGCTTTGCACATCTGATTTCCAGATTCAGCTTGCCTTTCCTTCTTACCAGTGTTTCCATGTATTGGTAGGTACCCACTGATTCCAATACTTCACCGCTTCACATACTCTGAATATTTTCTGTCCATACCCATCCTGTGGAATTCTTTTCTCTATTCCACTACTGTTTTTGGAGATTTTCCTGGAGTCAGTCACTGAAACAATATTGATAGCATATATGAAGTATAAGTCAATACTTAGCATGGGTTTCTTTACCTTCCACTGCTCTAAAAGATCTTCTGAATTGAAAGAAGCTTCATAATATTGTCCTTAAATGATATTTTGTTGGATTTGGTACTTATTGTATTTATTAATGATCAATGAAATGTTGTGTAGATATTCACGATATCTTTATCCTTTTTTTTGACTGGTAATAGTAACGCAATTGGATGTAATGGTTCCCATATTATGAGAACCCTAATAAGTTTCACTTGTACCTTTTTTTACTGATTTTAGTTGGTTTATATTTTAATATTTCTTGTAATATTTAAATGATGCATAAACACCTTTTTTCTTTATTTTAAGATCTTAACATTGGAGATCTAAAAGGTACAGTGAAATCATTTTTTCCCTTATTTTGGCACGTCTCTCTTTTCGTAATTAGCTAATTTTTATACTATTTTATTTCATATTTTTGTGTGTATGTATAAAATTGATATTTTATTGATTTATTATAAAATTAAAGAAAAAAAAAATAGAAGGTCTATGAGAATATAAATAGTCAACGTTTTATAAAGTACATTTGTCAAAAGCATGTTAATGTTAATAGTTTTTCAATGTTAGTTAGATACTTAGGCTTTTGTCTACTTTAGTTAGATACTTAGACATTTATCTATTTGGTAACATATGGAAAGATTTCACTTTTATTTTTCTTCTTTCAACACTTCTTTATTTTTAAAGTAACCAAATTGTAGTAGGGTTCATAAGTAGTGATGCCTGTACTATCATATTACTGAAAAATTAAACATATTCTAAAATATATATATATATATATATATATATATATATATATATATATATATATATATATATATATATATATATATATACATATACACATTTTGTCTAATAAATTTTAGTTTTTAAAAAATTATTTATTTTTTTGCCTGTTACTATTATCTCTTTTGGTTATAATCAATTTCACTTTTTAAAAAGATGATTTACTTTTTGATTTATTATTACTATTATTTGATGTTATAATTTTACCTAAACAATCTTTAATTATAAGAAAGCATAAATAATCAGTATTTATCTATAACCATAATATTAATAATAGTAATGTTTTAATAAAGAAATAATGGGGAAATCATATTTCAAATTCGAGATATAAAATAAGAGTTTTTCTTTTATTTTCTCTGCTCCTTGGGCCAATTGAAAAAAACAAAAAATATGTATTAATATTTTCAACATAAAATCACCAAAAATATTTAGACCAAACTCATCAATAGACAGTCTGGAAGGTCCCCTTGTAAGTGCTATAACAATAGAAGAAGAAAAAATGAGGAACAAGTGAGAGATGCTTTGCCAGTTTTTCACTTGGTACTGACTATCACCTTTACATTGCATTGAAATTGAACTATTAAATAAAGTATTCATAAAAGAGGTACCTAATATATGTTTTCTGTTTACTATGGGTGGCCATATTGTTACTATTGGTACTGGTCTGCTAAAATCCAAATTTTGGACCTTGAAGCACTGCCGCTCGCTAAATGGTAGTATCTAAGCATGAAAACTTTCGACATTTTCTAAATTTCACCAAAATATCTGCTGCAGAATTTTCTGCAATGGAAACTAAGATACAAGCTTTCAAATTTTTGGAATTCTCTCAAAAAGTGCCAGAAATTGTGAATTTTTTTTTTTGGGGTTTTGCTTTATACTTCGTACTTATACTAAAACAATGTTTAGAGACTTCATTTTGAATGATTTTAAAGGTGAGTTAGTATGCTGCAAATCTAACAAAATATTGCGTTACTACAGCCTATAAATAGCTGGCTAAAATATATACAGGGTTATATCTCTTAGTTTTAAAAACAAAGTTGGGTGAAACTAGATTAAAAATGTAAAAAAATGCCGCAGACCTCATCTTTCTATTCCAATCCGTTGCAAATATACGATAAATCAAAGACTTTTTTGAGGAAACCCCTCTTTTTTACTATAAAAGCTGTAATATATCCATTTTGTTTAAATATTTTATTTACAGGGGAAAGCATTTCTACCAGAGTTCTATGTTCATTATCATTGGGTTTTAAACCTTACTAAGAGATACCTACTCCGTATATGCAAAAATATTATTATATTAGTTTATATATAGTATGTTTCTAATTCCTAATTTTTTTTTTAAATTTTAATGTAATTATAATACACTTTTAACTCTGAAAAACATATTTTATTAAAATCTCTGGTTAAACTGATCTTTTGGCCATTCTGCCCTACCGCTTGGACCCTTAGGGGTTGGACTAATGAAGTTCTACTGTAATTAATTCTTACCCATCATTTTTATAGTTATTCTGCCAAGAAGTAGTTAAGCATAGCTTCAGATTAGAAATAAAATCAATATTTAATGTTTCTAATCTACATCTTTATGATAAATGGCATACCATTATTTATTTTAGACAACATAGATAATTAAGACATTCATTTTGATCTTACTTACATAGGCACTGCAGTCAAAGCAAAGAAGACGATGAAGGAGCCAGTAATCTTTAACTGATTCTTGCAACAATTTTTCCATTTTTATATTACAGAATTACATTCAAATTTTATTATTTAACCATTTTCCAGTCATATCTATTCATGCCATTAAATATGCGGTGCTAGAATCTAATATTTTTATAAGAAAAATAAAAATTCTGACTAAAAATTATTATTTCAAGATTCCATTACAAACTTTTTATTCTATAAAAGGTCAGTCGATAATTTTCCAGTTACCATTGCATCAATAGAGGCATAATCAGGACTAAAGAACTCTAAGTCACATTAATACAGACTTGAGATTATACATCACTCAACAGTTATGATTTTCTCTTTTTTATGTGCTAATTATATATTCTATATATAAAAACTTCAGTCAAGCAGAGCATCTTGACTGAAGTTTTTATATGAATTAGGTTGACAATTAGGATTTTAAACATATCTTTACATTTAAAACAGGTTTCACTATTTCATCATCTGACTCTGGTTTTAGCATTATTTCTTAATTCATGAATCAATGAATGGTTTAATTTTTTGCATGTCATTTTATTATCTATAAAGTCACATTAGTTCGTGGAATAGCCTCAATTCTGTGGATAGTGGTGTGATTTTTTTTTTTTTTTTTTTTTTTTTTTTTTTTTTTTTTTTTTTTTCCTTTGCATGATATGCATAATAATAGATTACAAACATTTTCCTTCACACAATGTGTAAATTTTATGTATTATAAAAGTTATTTGCAACCTTCCTTTCTTCATAAATTTCTACTTTAGAAACATAAATATTTTAAAAATGAAAAAATTACTTAATTTTACAATATTCAATATGCAATAATTACTTTTTCAATTAACAATACAATGCTAGATGCAGTTATTAAAAAAATAGGACTATATTAATGTTTAGTTGGTGACATTGACTTGAAAAAAAGTTACAATGAAATATATTGCATAGTTAAATAGTGAATTTAACTGTTAGTAACATTAAATTATGTCATTATAACTGTCTAAAACAATTATATATTTTTCAAATGAAATGTTGTTACACTTTGTAATATGGCAAACATGTTCTAATTAGGAAATATGATTTCATCTAGTTAAGCATAATAATACCTAGACCCAATAATAATTGCATTTATGTATATTCATGTATGATTTATCATATAAGAAGAATATGATCAGGGACACAGTCAGAAAAAGAAATGAAATGCCGACTTTTCGACCTGTCTTGCAGATTGTTTTAAAGGCGACTGAACCACTCAGGAGAGGAGATAATAGACGAGTCAAGTATTGTATTGACTCGTCTATTATCTCCTCTCCTGAGTGGTTCGGTCTCCCTTAAGAAGACCTGCATGGCAGATCAAAATGTTGGCACTCCATAAGTTTTTTAGTTGGGCATGTTTTTTTTAATTTCTCATGACTGCATCCCTAATCATCTCTTATATTACTTAACCATCAACTATATATTTCTTATCTATTTATTATATACTGTAATCTATAGGGAAATAATAAAAGTATCAATAAATTCAATTTTATTATGTTCTAGAAAACAATTGTCAAAATAATGGCTTTCTTTGAGATGGTTATAAGGTGGAAACTAATGTTTATGCTATTATATTTCAGTTTATTTTTTGTTTTTGTTTTAGAACTTCTTAGACAAAAAGATCGAGAACAAGCCCAAATTTTAGAGGAAAAAATGGCTCTTCAATTGAAACTCTTAGCAACAGCTGGGGTGGAAAATGTTCCTGAGAGACCTGACTACATGTCTTTAGTTTCTGAACAATTGGATAACACAAAAATAAGAAAAGATGTTTTAACAGCTGTCAAGGTAAAACAATAAAAGGGATATATTTCTGTTTTACTGAAATCAGACTACATATTGTAACAAAAATTTTTTGGCAGACCTTATGGATAAATAAGCATGGTGGAATCAGCTGCAAATATAAAGAGGGCAAAAAAGAAAGCATGTTGTTGATTAATCAGGGCAGTTCGGAGTGGTTTCCCTTTGCATTTTATATATACAGGGTGTATCACAAGTAGATGACAATACGCAAGATGGAGAAACTAGATCAAAAATGTAGTTAAACACCGACAACCGCATGTTTCTATCTCATTCCATTTCAGACATATGCCGTTCCAAGCGTTATTTCGAGAAAACCGTGGTTTTTGTAAGTCTTGTGCACTTTCAATGTTCACAAGTATCTTTTTAAATGACAATAAAAGATCAAGAAATAAATTTGTTTAAAAAGTGTTGGCGACAAATTTTTGAGCATCACTACTCTTCCAAAAAAAAAAAAAAAAATACTGCAAGCTGCCGAATCACACAAAAGTTGTAAAATTTAATAACCTTTCCAACGGGGTACTAAGAACTGCAATTATCTCTCAATTTGGTATTGTAATTGGAATAGGAAGGGAAAAAACTGATGTCATTTGTTACTTTGTGTGGTCTTATCTCAAATAAATTTAATTTATTTTTTATGTAAATTACAAAGAAAAATTAAATTAATTCTTACATCAAAAGTTAAATAGTAAAGAGAATGTCTGAAAATTGTAAAAGTGGCTGGAACTGGCCTCCTCTTTGCACACTGATGACATCTGGTCAACACCGCTGATGTAGCCCTTCGAATCTCATCAAGGTCAGCTCTCATTCGATCAGGTGATTAATATCCTCAATGGATACTCTGTACACTTCTGATTTAAGCCTACCCCAAATATAAAAATCAAATGGTGTGAAATCAGGGCTTCGGGCCGGCTAATGTACAGGTCTGTATCTACCAATCCATCTTCCTGGGTAATGATGACTTTGCCAATTTGTTATAGCTCATCCATTATGCACTGGACACCCGTCCATTTGCCACCATAGTGGTATTTCTTCGAGAAGTGCTGTACTTATATCATCCTGAAGTAGATCATAAAACGCATTTGAATTCAACCGACCAGGTAAAAAAACGGGCTGCATCATATGCTGTCCACAGTTATGCCTCTCGTGACACTGTTGAACATACCATCACCCAAACACAATATCTTCGTATATCCGTAGCTCCTTATTACGGGGTAGCAACTCCGTAATGTAAAGTAGTCAGGTTATAATGATATCTATTGTCTTCCTTGATAGCTCTGAAGACTGTTAAGTGAGATATTACCAGTTGATTTGAAGCGCGACAGGTACTTGTTCATGGATCATTATTAGAAATATTCAAAATGTCGTCAACCTCCTTGTTAACAATTATGCCAGTAATTCTTTTAATAATTACTCTCATGAACCAATATTTTGTTACAAGAGCAATCCTCACTGATGCTTAGTAGTTATGTATGCTGAATCTGAGTATGCATAAAAAATTGGTTTATTATGTACCATTTTTTTTTTTAATTCTATTCTATTTTTTTCTTTAAATTTGGATATCTTGCATCTTATAGATCATTCTTGAAATTATTAATTTATATAATCACTTCAAAACAATGAATGGTTAAAGTTATGTTGTATCCTTATCCATTCTTGAGTGTATTTTGTTCTATATTAATGTGGCTTTAGAAAAAAAGCGAACAACTTGAGAATTCCCTGCAGTGACATCTGTTCATAAATGGTTGGTTTAGGTATGTTCAAAACCATCACTTCCTAACTGTTGTTTGTGGAATTCTCATTTCTACATGTTTTTTCACATAAAAACTACACAATCTTATATAATTATTTTTCATAGTACAATGCCATGAACCAATGTGAATAGCCCTGAAAACTTCTATTTCAAGTGTGTGGTTAACTTTTAAGTCTCAAAAATGAACTATTACTCAGCTCATAATGACAGTTGTGAACTGTACTTTGGAAGTGTAAAGTTGGAAACCTGGATAAAATTTGGCCCCCATGTTTCTGCTGTTTATCATGTTTCAAAGCTCACAGGATGGCTCATCAGCAAATCTTGTCTGATGCTACTTGATATTCCTATTATATGGCAGGAGCCAAGAGAACATTCTTAATACGTCTAATTTTGTTATACGGAAATGGCTGTCATACCAGTAAATAAAAATAAAAAGTAAAATGTTCACCATCCCTTAGCTATAAGGTCAGTGCAGCTCAGTTCCACATAACTTCTTAAACCATCCCCACCAGATTAATGGACAGTCATTCCTAAGGAACCCATAATGAGTACAAGGGCGTGGAAGTGAACCCTAAATTTATTGACGCATCTGAGGAGTAGTTTAAAATCAAGGAAAACTGCTTGCATTTAAACTCAAAGTTTGAAATTTGTTCTATAAAAAGACAAGAATATGCATCTGCTATAGTAGACAGCAAGAGCTACAGAATTTGTTTTCAAACCAACATAATCTGTTTTTTTACATCATGCTTAATTAAAGTTGCTTTAAGTTATTTAATGCTTGAATAAAGGGTCTGTGTCATAATTAACAACAATCGAAACTCCATATGCTCCTCTTGTTGTCCAACTTTACACTGGGAATGAAAATCCTGTGAAAGAGTTATGAAAGTATGCTGCTATTTATAGAAAAAAATGGTGTACTAGGGATTTCAGTGGCAAACTAGTATCGAATTAAATGTTGTGATCCAATTATTTGGTTTATAGCTGCTGTCAGATAAGTTTTGCTGCAATTGTGGATCGTAGGGGCTAAGAAGTCAATGGCCATGTCAACAGTACCTTAAATGAAAGTACGTCCATCTTGGGAGATCTTCAAGTTTTGTGTCAATATTCCTTGGAAATAATAAAGCTTATATCCCTCCAAATTCATTTTCTAGATCTGGATTTTTCCTAAGAAAATCTTAACAGCCTGTGTGATGAACATTGTGAGAGATTGCGTCAAATTGAATCATGTTAAAAAGGAAAACAGGACAGAAAAATACTTGCTGACTACTGATGGACTCTTAAGAAATGCTTGCCACAGATAGTTCTGGCAAAAATTTCAGAAAAAACAATTTTTTTCTATAAATTATGAGTTATTTTATACTTATATTATTCCCAACAAAAATTAAGTAGTATTTTCTGAATTAGCAGGAGAGATCTTATTAGAATCACCTTTCTTGGTTATTTTATTACTTGAAAAGTTTAATTTTGTTGTTTTGTGTTATTTAATGCTTATTGTATATTACTAAAGTATTTATAAGGTAAACATAATAACCACCATCTATCTTTTATTGAAAAATTTATTGCCTGGTTTATTAAATGTTTGTAAATTAATTTAAGTTTTTAATATAGTAATATATATATATATATATAAATAATATATATGAATATAATTTATCCAATGTTTCAGAAAGTAAATCAATTGGCGAAGTCCCTATATGCCTCAGCTACAAATTTATCTCGAAGTGCCAGTTCAGTTGGTGAACGACAAAGTGAGACATATATTTCTCCTACATTACCTAAACGAGCTGAAACTTTTGGTGGTTTTGATAATCAAGCATCTGTTTCCAGAGGTGAATTTTACTTATCTAATTCTAACATAAGTTTTGATTCAAGTGGCCTTTAAAAAAAATTTACGTTTTGCTTATATCTAAAAATTATTGCTGGTATCTGTTTTGTTTTATCATTGGCCATTGAAATTAGATCTATTCAGCACAGCCTATAATGTTTTATTGGTTTTTAATTTCTTAATACAACAATAATTTCTAAGTATGGGAAGAAGTTCTCTGCCGAATTATTCAAAGCGTGTGGAAAAGCTGGAGTTTCTAAAATTAATCAATTAGTAACAATGATTTGGGAAAAAGAAAAAATACCAGAAGAATGGAAAGAATCTATACTTATTCCGATTCATAAAAAGGGTCCTAGAACAGAGTGTAGCTACTATCGTGGTATTTCACTCCTTCCGATGTGTTATAAAATATTTACATCAATTCTAACGAACGAACCGTATTACTGATTACGTGGAGGAAATAATTGGAGAGTATCGATGTGGTTTTAGACGGAGATGTTCAACTATATATATTTTCCCTTCTTCAAATTTTAGAGAAAAAATTAGAATTTAAGGCCGTAGTGCATCAGCTCTATGTTGATTTCCAAAAGGCTTACAGTTCGATTAACCGCCATAAACTGTTTGATATTTTGATTGAACTGGGGATACCAAAGAAATTGGTTAATCTAGTAAAGATGTGCATCTTCGAAACATTTAATAGAGTCTGAATCGGAACTTTTTACTCTGTTTGAGGTACATTCAGGTTTAAAACAGGGAGATTCTCTTTCTCCAATATTATTTAACTTAGCACTAGAATATGCCATTAGGAAGGTAATGCTTACAGGAAAAGAATTAGAGATGGGTGGTAAATGTTCGGTTCTTGGTTATGCCGATGATTTGGTACTTTTGGGTGAAAACGAGGAAACTATAAAACTAAACGCTACTATGCTCATGAAAACCAGTAACGAAATTGGTTTAGTAATTAATGCTGATAAAACGAAATATATGGTTAGTAGTAGAAACGGTTAACATTTTAGTAATGTAGATATTTCCGGGATAAAGTTTGAACACTTTGAGAAATTCAAATATCTAGGGTCTATTATATTGAGGAAAAATGAAATTCAAGAAAAAATAAGGGTTAGGTTAAAAGCCGGTAATGCTTGTTATTTCTCAGTCGCAAAATTACTCAGTTCGCACTTACTCTCGCAAAATTTTAGAATTAGGATATACAATACTATTATACTACCAACAGTTCTCTACGGATGAGAAACATGGCCGCTGATATTAAGGGAGGAATAATTAACCATTAAAGTTTTTAAAAATAAAGTACTGCGTAGAATATTTGGCCCAAAAAAGGATGAAGAAACAGAAGAATTTTGAAGGCTTCACAATGCGGCAGAACTGCGCGAGATATATCCAGTAAATATAGTTCAAGTAATAGCAGCGCGATGCTTAAATGGGCATGTAAAATCGTTGGGTTTAATAATGATCGAATTCTGAAAAAAGTAATCAGTTTTGAGCCGTCAGGTAAAAGACCGAGGGGTAGACCGAGACGAAGATTGGAGGATTGCGTCAGGGCTGACCTGGGGGATTTGGGTTTTGGAGGAGTGGGCTGGGCCTAATCTAAGCCTTTATTTATTTTATTTTATGGGAAGAAGTTAATACCATTACATCTTTTCAGCATTGGGGCAATCTCTGTTTGGACTCCAATTCAATAGTTTAGTTTTAATCAATAATACTTGTAGCCTCTACTAGGGCTATGGAAGTATTCTGTAAACTTTTTTGCCTTACATTCTCATAATGACTTTGTAAATTACCTTGGCTAGTTTGGACCACTCTTTATAAATAGATAAGCTGTTATTCTATCAAAATCCTGTATCATGTGATTTTTCAATCTTATCAATAAATTGTAAGTTTTTATAATTTTTTGGCTCAAAAACTGTCTTATAAAAGAGAAGTCATGATTAAAATTCATGAGCTTGGCATTTTATAGTCTCTCTAGATTCACAATTTTTTTTTATATGTGAGACTGCCAATACTCATGATAAGTTATATAAATGATAAAGAGGCAGGGATTTTTTTAAGGTATCTCCAACATGAAAATAAAGTAGTCAATATCATTCAGATGTCATTTATTAGTGGTTTAGACATGGCTTTATGAATACATAAATTTTTTGCAATTTATGATAAAAGGGGGAATTAACAAATAATGCAGATATACAGCTAACTTCAAAGTATTTTTTTAATTCAGCGAGCCAGACCCAAAAGGCTAAAAGACCCTGTGAGATTCTTTAGTGACACCCAAATAGTAATATTAAGATTACTAAACTTTTTTTGAGAGGTCTATTTTTATTACTAACTTCTTTATGTATATTAACTTCTTTTCCTTTTTTAGGTGTTCTGCAGAAAAAACAATTTAATAAGGAGACTAACACTGATCTGATTGCCTGCTCTCCAGAACCTCTTCATAAATTTTACAGGCCTACTACCATTAATGTATGTAATATTATTTGTAAGATTATTGTAATTTTATTTTTTCCGTATTCCGTAGACAAATATTATTAATTACGTGAATTTGCTCAAAATAGATCAATCATCATTTTTTTAGGAAATAGCTTTTTTATCCTTGTGTTTTATAACATTCAGTGCTCACGCAGTTGATATTTTTACAAGGAATATAAAATTATTGAATACAATAATAAGTATAATGTTTGTACAGCTTTAATAAGTACAGCTTTGTACAGGAATGATTATAAACTGTACTCTAAAAAAATTAAATGAACTATCGAACATAAGTAATAAAGATTATTGTCATTCAGTAGTGACACTGGCATAGTTTTAGAGATAGAGACATTTGCTGGAATTGATGCTAAAAGGGAGAAATTAGCCATTGCTGCAGATATGCAACTGCCTAGCTTCAAAATAATACAGCATCTCTACGAATCAGACGGTTAGAAATATCTACGTTTTGGGTAGCTTGCATCATTTTCTTATCCCCCTATTAATCTAAACTGGGGGTCTCTCCATTTTGTTGGTGATGTATATTTATATGTATAATAATTAAAGATGGTTGGTCTGTGATGCAGTCTTATGTAATATACAAGGTGTTTCAGGGTTAAGTAGCCAAACTGAAAATTTGAACTAAGGACCTAAAAACGAGGAAAAAATTTTCTATGGAGGTATGTCCGCAAATGCTTTGTTTTGGAGATGTTCACACATATAGATTTTCATTGTTATGAATTACCTTACCATATTTAGGCATAGTAAATAAATAAAACTTATTTTATTTTTTCCCCCTACTTTATTCATTAAATGTAAACATTAACATTCATATTAAATGTTGTTCTAAGTGATTTTCTTGAGCATTAAGACAGGTTCGGCATCTTTTTTCAACAGCAGCAGTGACCAAACTGAAAATATGAACTAAGGACCTCAAAATGCAAACACTTTGTTTAGGAGATGGGTTTTGATAGAATACTAGTATGACCTTGACTCCCTAACTGTACATGAACTATTGACTTAAGGATTATACTATTGGAAATTTCCATTTGGGGCTCTCAATTACCCATCAGTTTGTTTTAGGCTTTCACAGAGTACTCATCCTTATACCTTCCATTTATACCAATGCTGAATATGCTGATATGGTGTTTGAGTTAGGTTTTTGCGGTGGTGATGCTAATACTGCCCGTGATGAATATTCCAGGTGATTTCCAAATAGAAGATTACCAAACAAAACAAGTTTTACTTTAACGTTTCAACAACTTAGAGAAACTGGTACACTTTCTGTTATACCACGTGCTCATGGCATTTTTTGCCCCTTTACGAAATGAAAAAAGGAGTGCGACCATATTAAAATCTTTTAATGATAGCCCATCTAGCAATGTACAAAGAGCTGGAGCAGAATTAAATGTCACACCAACCACATAATTAAGAACTCTCATTGCAGATGGACTTCACCCATATCATATTGTCTGTTTTTGTTCTTTATTTGTAAAATTGTAAATAGTTAACCAGATTGTTAATTTATTTTCTTTCATCTTATGAAAGCTAGACTTATTGTATTCATTTATGTACATTATATTATTCTTAGGGGACATCGTCCCAGAATAAAGTTTATTTTCTATTCTATTCTATTCTATCATTATCAACTATTACAAAATTTATCACCACACGATTTACGGCAAAGAAGAAATTTTCTGGACAGATGAAGCTACAAAGTATTACTACTACTTCTCCAAGAGGTATCTGTTGTTTGGGGATAATTGACAATATTTTAATAGGTCCGCATTTCTTACCACCTTGACTCAATGCGAACACATTTTTGGAATTTCTTAATAATGATTACTATGATATAGTTGAAGATATTCCACTACAACTCAGCAGGAACATGTGGTTTCAATTATATGGTTGTCCTGTACATTACATAAGAGGTCCATAACAATGGCTAAATATTAATTATCCCAATCAATGGATTGTTTGGTTGGAACAATAAAGTAAGTTTTATTTATTTACTGTGCCTAAGTATGGTAATTCATAACAATGAAAATCTTTAGGTGTGAATATCTCCTAAACAAGGTGTTTGTGGACATACCTCCATAGGTAATGTTTTTTTTATTTTGAGGTCCTTATAGTTGCCGAGATTTTGGATGGCCACTGAGTTTTGGAGAGGAGGGGAGAGACGTTGCCGGATCTACGTTACTGTGGCCGATCCATCACACTACCAGCCTCTTTGGCGTCACATAATTAACAAACAAAAATCGTAGGCCTTTCCTTTTTACAGCTATCTAAATTATAAATCTTTTAAATCCTTTCTTGAACTCTTTCAATGCACATGTTATTTTTTTGTTACTTCTCAAGTAAAGGATAATTGCCTTATTGTTGGAACAAATGGGGTCTTTTTTACATTAAGGCTGCCAGTTACTTTTTATCATCAAATGATTACTTTAAAAGTAATTGCTTTAACCCTCAAGTCCTAGTGGATTAAAATAAGGCCGTGCCTTGGCATTTTATTCCAATGTAGGTTTTCTCCACATTTTTAATGCAAAAATGGGTTTTAGTAGTATATTAATCTTGCAAATGATGGAACTTACTATATTTAATATTTTTATCCTCTGGCAATTATTTGATGTTAACTAAATAAATATCAATAAAACTCATATA
Organism: Euschistus heros; assembly: GCA_003667255.2. Classification (NCBI taxonomy): domain Eukaryota; kingdom Metazoa; phylum Arthropoda; class Insecta; order Hemiptera; family Pentatomidae; genus Euschistus; species Euschistus heros. Next base: position 1,471,520 of record RCWM02000122.1, read on the forward strand.
TTTATTACAAACTGTGCAATAAGAAGATAAAACGGCGAAGTTTTTTACTGTTTAGCGGCATTCACCAGACATATAATAGTTCCTTGGTTATTTTCACAAATTCTAATATGTGCACTAAATTAAAACTTAACTACCTACACCACTTATAAACCTAACCGAAATTCAAACTAATAATAACTAATCTAAACTAATAATAAAACCAAAATGGTAAAATGAGATCGCAGAGAACCTGAGAACCTGTCTTATAGCAAGGCTCGATATTGAATGGAGTACTCAGTTGGAGAGCTGGCAACGGCATAGCCCAGTCATTGACTTAAGCCGGCCACGCCTTACCCCCGCTACACAGAGCCAGTGGCCATCCTTAATCTCGGCAAGTATAGTTCAACTTTTCAGTTTGGCTACATAGCCTTGAAACACCCTGTATATGTAATATGTAAATATATATAAAACCTTATAAGACATTAGATAGAAGATCCATGTATATATATATATATATATATATATATATATATATATATGTGTATGTGTGTGTGTGTGTGTGTATATATATCTATATAATCACATAACAATTGTTAACTAACATGTTTAATTAAACGATAAATTCTAACAACTAAATTATTTTTTTAATTTTAATTCTCTTTTCTAAAAAGATGAAAGCTTTAATAACCTGATCACAGAATGAAGTATAAGTAGTTGAAGGTATATTTCTTTTAACAATACCCAATATTGATTGGTAAACCTGGTCAAGTTATGCTTACTGCAACCCCCATGAATGACGTAAATAGTCAAAAGTTTCTAGTTTTAAGTTTTATTCATAAAACAACCTAATTCAATATTGTATCAGCTCTGCTATAAATATTGCTTGTAAAAACAATTTTTGTTGAATAATTATTTACTTTTTCTTTTTGTATCATCCTACAGTGCCTTTCATTGTATGGGAGTGTTAAGATAGAACTACCCCCGCTGTCTGTTTATTTGCTAAATATATTTGAATCGTTAGTATTTGGCCCAGTAAGAAAGGCCCTTCGGGACAACTGGTATTTAGGATAAAAATGTCTGATATTTACACTTTTATCCAAATTAAAAATTTATATAAATAGTATATATATGATTGTCTTTCTGTAGTTATTAAGTTATAAATTCTCAGTGTGCCTATCTTTAATTTATTATAATGTATGCAATATGGACATTTTCAGAATTCTTCATTTAATGTAAATAATGCAAATAATGCTCAAGAAGACACTGAAGATGATTTTGAGTCTCCTCTACTTCTTATGACTGGTCAAGATCACCAGTTAGCTGCTACACAGCTTTCTCATCATGTTTATACACTTTCATGCATTATTTCTCAACAGATGACAACCATTGATAGGTTTGTTGTACTGTATTTCTTTTTTAGAAACTACTAAAGTATGTAAGTTTAAATATTTTTTCTAACGTTATAAATGTATTTTATGACCCCAATACTTGTTGATTTGTTTAGTAGAATTAATTTAATATACATTTTAGTCTAGCTAATGATCCAGATTTAGCTGTTGATCCAGTATCTTTTGCTTATTCAGGAAATTTTTTTTTTTCACTTTTTTAGTTCATTTTGGTAGACTTTGTCTTAAGGACTATACTGTGGGAAATTGATGTATATAAAATTGATATAAACTTCTTTTATTCTTTTTTTAATCTACTAAAAATAATTATAAGATCTCAAATTTACAATAGTCAGTCAAAATCTTTTGATTTAGAGAGGGTGTCTAACTGACTAAATTTGTGAAATTGTGGTTTTAGATATTAATGATGGTATTATTGAGAGGGCCAGATTAGCTTCCTTGAAGAGCTGCACATTTGCAAAACGTGCTAGGCATCCTGCTCACCTTCCCCACACTTGCAGAGAGGACTGGAACCAATTCAGAATTTTTTGACGAGGTGGGCTTTCAGTCTTTGGTGCCTGGTTCTTGAATGGAAGATGATGATCTGCTATCATCAAATGAGTTTGCAAATGGCATACTCTAGTTTGTGATGTGGATGCGTGTTAGTCCATTTTTGGCTTACGGGGGCTTTGCTAAAAGTTTAGACTTCTTCAGGGCTGGGGGTACAGTCAAACTGCGGACTTGAAGCTCACTCCTTGGCCTGCTGGTCTATCAGGAAGTATCAGCCAGCTATTTCACAATGTCCAAGAATCCATCCTGGTTTCTTTCATTTTTTGAGTGTACTCTTGTTTTCTGATCCTTGAGTTATTCATTAGTTATTATATAGTTATTGAACTATTTGAGTGCTTTCTCATTGATGCCCGTACTGGTATTTTTTTGTATTTGCTATCTATTCATACCATACCAAAAGCCTTTTGCAAGTCAACCCAGACTAGAAGTGTGTGCTGCTGCTTTTGGAAACTATCCTCTATTTCTTGAGTGATGAAGGCAACTTATCTCTCCATAGAGCAGAATCTGTACCAACTTGTATGCTCAGCAATTAGGACATTCTTTTCAAGTAGCCAGGAGAGCCAGTTTTTCACAAGTCAAGTTGCTTTTTCATGCAAATATTGATAAACACGTTTTCTTCTAGGTCTCAAATACTTTTCCTAACTTCCAACTGGTGTTGAAAAGATTGAAGAGATGCTTGTTTGCTGGGAAGGCCAGATTAATGAAGAATTTCTTTAGAATGCCCGGAGCACTCTCTAGCTTTAAGTTATCGATGTTGTAGAATTCTAACATGATGTATAGTTGATCTAGCTCCTCTTGAATTTTAAAGCCTCTAGGATATCTTTTTTTTTTTTTCTTTATCAGACAGCTGTCTGACATTCTGAAGATGGATAATGCCATAGTGCATTAGTGTTGGGGTGCATGTTTTAGCTTAATCACAAATCCAGATCTGAACTATATTTACTGTTCCCTCTACACCAAAATGTGTACTAGTATAGACATTTAGGATAGTGAACACTTTTTTTCTTACAGATCCAAAACTTTTTGTAGTTCAGGTAAAATGAACAATATGCAATTAGGGTGCTCAAACCTACTTCATTTCTTCAGGTATTCACTTTTTCAATGAGTCAATTAGATTTTTTTCATCTTGAAAAATTCTCTGGACCATTCCCATTTTTCTTTCCTCTGTAGAACACCCCTAGATGTAAATAGATCGTCATGGGACAATAAATGTTTATATGAAAATGCCATTTATGCTCAATGACAATATAAAATTACCATATCTGCAAATGCATGAATTAGAAGTACTATAAACATGTTTACCTCATTTACTGTTAATCAACCAGGGACTGCCTTGATAAACGTTAGTTTAAAAGTTATTTTATTTAAAAAAGCAACATGATGGTGTCTTATGAAATTATTGTTATTGGACCTTATTGGAAAAAATCTTTTTCAGTTGCCAAAGTGTCTCATGAGATCAGTAAAACTTTAAAAAAAGGTGCAAACCATGTGGTGTTGGTTTAAAAAGGTCTCGCACCATCAGATTATTACTTGTCTCAATCCAAGGCCCATTTTCAAAGGGTAAAAATTAGATAGTTTGGTAGAAATCAAAATTGTGTCCAAGAGTTCTTCGACAGCCATCCCAAGGAGTGAGATTGAGCAATTGGCTAGCAGATGGCTAATGGTGATAGAATAGAATAGAAAATAATATTCTGGGGCAAAATCCCTTAAGAATAACATGTACATAACAGAAAATAAATCATATCTGGCCTTGATATTTTAAATAAAATAATAAAACACGATAATATAAAGTAAATACAAGTTTATAATAAAATAACAAAGAAAAGAAAATCTATACATATATATAAACACTAACACACACACACACACACACAAACTATATATACAGTTAGTATAGGAAAACATATTATATACAAAGTTGATTGAATTATATACAAAGTTGATTGAAAGTTGATTTATGAAGTTACACATATTAAAGTATGAAAATAAATAATATTTGTTGTGAGGGAGCAGAAAAAAATTATAATGAAAATTATCTGAATAACAGTAAAAACATTATCATAAGAAGATTGTTGAAACAGCTTATGTTTTATATCTGATATGCTAGTATGAAATTGGTTATAAAGCATCAATATAATTAAATAGCATCTGTCTGGAGGGAGATAAGGTGGTGGAAGAGGTGTGTTTTAAACATTCCGAGGGAAGATGCATTATGAATAGAAGGAGGAAGAAGATTCCAAAGAATAGCTAAGCAGGCAAGAAAGGAATGTTAGAATGCAGAAGTTCTGTAGGATGGAGTGTAGAAATTGGAGAGACGGGATCTTGTATGTAGTGATTGGATTGAGGACTTGAAATGTAGGATGTTGTGGATTAACTTGGATGTGTGTTAATAACTTGGAAGAGGAATGTACCAAGGAAGTAATCTCTACAGAAGGAAGGGGAGAGCCAATTTAACTTGGTGTTAAGATGGAACACATGATAGCATCTTGAGGTTTCAAGAACAAAGCTCATAAAGCAATTCATGATTCACTTTAATTTATCCTCAAGAGTCATCGAGAGCCCACCATAAATCACACATCCATTGTCAAATTGGGAAAAGATAAGGTAAGAGTTTACATGTAGATAGGGGAAGTAGATGTCGGGAATGGTGAAATAATTTTAGGATGCCAATGGATCACCGGGAGATTTCCATTATGGGATTTCCAGGAAAGGGTTTGATCAATGGTTAAACCTACGTTTTTAACAGAGGAGGGGAAAGCTATTGGATGACCGTTTTAGAATTGAGTAGGAAAGTTGGTATTCGATGGAAGGAGGGAATGTGATTCTATTGCAATAGCTTGAGTTTTAGCTGTGTTTAACATTAATTTATTAAAGATTACCCAGGCGCAGATTTCATCTAGGTCTTCCTGAATTTTGTAAAATGCAGTTGTATAACAAATAGAACTCGGATAGGGGAAAGGAAAAATAAATTTGGGAATCATCTGTGTAGAGGTGGTAGGAACAATAGTGAATGGAGTTTGGAAGATCATTAATGTAGGAATGAAAAAGGAGAGGGGTAATACTTGATCCTTGAGCTTCGCCTTATCGCAAAGAAAGTAAAGAGGATAAACCTTGGTTGGGAATGGTAACTGATTAAGAACGGTGGGAAAGGAATGAATAAAACCAGAGGAGAGCACTATTTGGGAGGAGTTTAGAGATTTCAGTTTGGAAAAGAGGATGGTATGGTTTAAGAAATCGAAAGCTTTGGAAAAGTCTAGGAGTATCAGGATGTTTTATTCTTTTTTATCCACTGCAGCCTGGATGTCACTAATGATTTTGGTTAGAGCAGATTGAGTGTTGCAGAAACCAGATTGGAACGGGTCAAGTAAATTGGAATCTTCGAGGTACTTGGAGACTTGGGACTTGGTTTATACATACAATCAATTGTGATATTGAACCAAAGACAAGTGTAAAACACAAATTCTTTCATTGACTAAAACAATAATTTTTTCCTGCAACTCTAATAACCATAAATCCTAGCTTTTACATTTTTGATGTTTCTCCCATTGAAGAATATAATGTCAGTAGCAGTAGGCCCATAAATTCTGCCTTCAATATTATATCGTTAATATTAAATAACATGAGATGTGATTTTCAAGTATAAGGGAAGTATATATACACATAACATTTTATCAGCAAATATCTATGAACTGCTTCAAAAAGGTGTCAGTCTTTCACTTGACTCAAACTGAGGTCCCCGCATTTGTCTAGTGAGGTTTTTAGTGATTTGATTTCTTCTTTCATGTTGACGCCCAGGTGATTAACAACCGCGAGAATTTATGTATCTAGTTAAATTACTGAATAATATTTGAATAACGGGTAAAAATATTTATTTACTTACAGTAGGTAATAAACAGAAGTTAATGTTGGGAGGATTTCACATCTGATAAGCTGTGTGTGACCTTCAGATCTTTTTCAATTGTTTTTGGAGTTATCACAGAAGCTGATACTGTTTCACTTAACTAATAATGCGGTTTGAATCAGTAAAAAGAGAAGAAAAAAAAAACTGAAAATTAACGAAAGAAAAATATGATAGAAGAAGAATAACGGGGTGCTGCACACTGCTTGCTGTCTCTGACCAGACTGATAGATGCCAAATGGACTATACTTTGAATATTAATTGTATTTTATATTAAAGAAATAATAATATATTTGGTTAAAAATAGTCATTTTTTTTATGCACCCTTTTATTTTTTAGATAATAAAAGTTAATCTTATAACTGCTTCCCTAAAAAGTTGTAATTTTTTATTCAACTCCTTACTGACCAAAATAAAAAAATTTCTTCATTTCCTTTATTTAAATTTAAACTATGTTTTAGCCTAGAAGCTGAACTAGCAACATTAAAGTCTCATCTCGGAGATTCTGGAAAGCCAATATATAGACACAATCAACAACTAGAAGAGCTTCGAAATCTTCAAGATAAATTACAAAGTGAAAAGGAAATATGGCAAAGGGAAAGGGACAATGAACTCAAGGAATTGGAACAACGGAGAGAAGAATTATTGCAATTGCAGGTATTATAATAATTAATTATATTTTTAATATTTAAAAAAATAAAAGTGAAAGTTTTACATTAGTGTTTATGATTAAAAAAGTTAAATAATCTTATTTTTTATGTTCAGGAATGAATGGTTTGTCTAGATTCCAATATCTGAACTGCATTATTTATTGAAATAAGATTACTCATCTGTTCTTGATCTATTATTTCTTTAAGCTTTCATTATTAATGGATGCAAGAGATAACAATAGTTTTCTATCTGCAGTTCATTGTCTGAACTTTGTATATTTAATCAATAAAAAAAAAAGTGTATTAATCTGCCCTTAAGTTAATGACTGATCTACTTTAATTCTTACTTATAAAATTGATAAATCAGTTACCCAACATATTTTTCCACTTAATTAATCATTAGTCTTTTAGGATGGGATTTGTGTTCATACCCATATTTTATCATTATCAAAATTATGTATGTTTTTTAAATTTTAGTTAGTAATAAATTTGTCTACCTATTTACTATTCTAAAAAGTAATTAATAATTAATAACTACATCTTTTAAATATGAGATGAAACCCCATCTTCAAGATTACACCTTCTTGAAGCAGTTCATAGATATTTTCTGAAAAAATATTATGTGTACATATACTTTCCTTATATTTTAAAATCACATTTCATGTTGTTTAATATTAACTATGAAGGCAGAATTTTCGGACCTACTGTTACTGACATTATGTTCTTCAATGTGAGAAACACCAAAAATGTGAAAGCATTTGTGTTTTACACTTGTCTTTGGTTCAATATCACAATTGATTGTATGTATAAACCAATTTTGTTGAAATTGCCAAATAAATATTTCCAACAAAATCTGGAATTGGATTTATGGTATTATTTCTAATAATTCTTCATTATTTAATTCTAAACAGTTATGTACATGATGTAATAGTTTCACCCACAGTATTTGGATGTTTTCAATTACATTTTCATATGTTCTATGAATTTTTTTTTTCTGTTCTTTATTTCTTACATAATTTTAAAATTCACAAAATTACATGCTGTACCATTTAATAGACCAGTCTCAAATTTGAAATAATACTATTGAACAACTTAAATATATGTAGATGTAATCACAATTTATAATGAAAGAAAAATATACAAAAAATAACTTTCAAAGAATATTCTCTGAATACTGTTTTATGAATTTAGTGGAATGATATGAGTATTGTGTTTATTCTGAAAAAATAAAATTATATTTATTTTTTAATCATAAAATGAGTTAGCACTCTCTTTGAAAGCTGAGAAGACTTATTTTCCAATCCAACATTGATGGTTTTTAAAATATGATTTTCATGATATTTTAAAATTTGAAAGTTTTTATTATTATTATTATATTCGTCACTACTGCTCTCCAAGGGGATGAGTGTCCATACAGATAGCCTCCTAGGCTACTCTGTTAGCAGCAACATCTCTCCATTATCTGACTCCCATATACCACAAATCAGCTTTAACTTCATTCAACCATGTCTTCAAGTACCTCCTTGTTTTTAATACAACAGCTTCATCTGTTCCAATGCCTCAAATGTTGGTAGCATCCTTGCAACCATGTGGACATAAGCCAATAGCTGTGTGTATCTGTTGTTGATAGCACCCTTACATTCTCCTCCATCCTAGGACTTTCAGCTACCTAGGGAAGGTGAGCCTTGGGTATATTCTATAAGTAAAATTTGTCAGTAGTGTCGGGATGTTTGTAGTTATATCTTTAACTATTTGGGTATTGCTTTTTTTGATTTTTGATAATATTTACTATCTATTAAAGTAATAGGAGTAGTTCAACTTTGATTCTTTGGTGGTTATTTGGCTATTATAAGAAATATATGCATTATATTGTTTTAGAATTAACAAGTTTTACTAATCAATTAAGAAATTGAGTTGTGTATATTGTTATTATTAAATAAAAACAATTTGGGTAGTTTTATTATCAAACAAAATATTTCCTATATTTAAAGTTTAATATAATATTAAACCATTTTTTCAAGTCTGAACAACTTAAATTTTATTTTAAGTACATCTATTTAAATCAAATCACAGTTTCATACAATAAGATATCTTTAAAAATTCAAGCAACATTTAGCACTCTAGATTTTTGTATTATTGTTTAAAGCTATATAAACAGAATACTTTGTTTCAACAATTTTCATAAGCAGTTATCTCTGATAAGTATATAGCTTTATTTCTTTCCTTGATATGTTTTTCTGTTCTCAATTATTTACTAATTTTTAAAAGTTTAAAATTAGAAGTTAATTTCACTATTACTTTTCTGTCTTCTGAAAAATTATAAAATCCTTTTTAGTATCCTTATTATTGTAAATTTGTCTGTTCCTCTTTGACTCATTGTTCATAATATTATCACTAATTTTCAGCAGAATAAGTCCCTCTGATATGGGAGAATATTTCTTTGATGTTCAAATTTGAGAAGCTGCAAGTTCACAATTTCTCACTTCTTCCAGTACTTGAGATCACCCATTTTCATCTAGAGAGCGAAATTTGTAGCCAGTGAACATATGGTTAAGAACAGAAGGTAGTCTTCAATAATACCCTCTATATGATGTGTCCTTACTGTGTCGGCATTGCCTAGTACTAGTGAGGTACTCCTCCCAGCATAAATCCCTGCCACGAAACCACCATTTTCCAACTTGCACTTTACGAAGCATGACCTGTGGCCTGGTGTGCATCCCCGGCTCCCTGTAGATCCTTCGGCATTTGTTTTCAGTGTATAAGATATGCCGCATCAGTTAGCATAATTCTGTACCAGTTTGCATATTTTTTGTACTACATTATACTAAGCTGGTAGTGGTATTCTGTTACTTTTTATAAGAGGATTTTGGGATGTTAGTGTAACCCACCATACACATTTTTTGATTGTCTCATGATATTGGTTTCAATATGATGTTTTTAGTTCATTGTGAACAAGTTTTAGAGGCAAAAAAGTGTGTTGTATGTGTTATTCCTATCCTGTCTTGTCATTGCAACATTTCATGTCTCCCATAGCATGCTGTGAAAAACAAGAATACTTTCAAATATATCATTTTATAGATTTATTATATATATTGTTTAGTTATTGGTTCAAAACTATAATTTAAATCAAACATGTTGAAAATTAAATTTTTCAGATTACCTAAAGAAAAACCATTATTTTAATTTCTTTATGTCAAAACATAATCAAAGTTAATTACTATTCTTTTTGATTTTAATGTTAAAAATTATTATCACTGAATGTCAAATGTATTATTTTAGTTTGTAATGCATTCTTTTAAAAATTTAGTGTTTCACTTTTTATGAACAAGTCAATACTTGATGATAGACTTCAAATGTTACTTTTGGTTTCAGATATCACTCAGTATTACTTAAATTAAATCAGAAATTGTGAATGCATTTTGATTCTTTTTTTAAACTTATATTTTAATAATGGTTCTGGAAATCATTACTATATATTCTTTTGATATTTTTATGGCATTGTTTTACAGTTAGTAAAAAGTTAATATTATTATTAGGATTTACGCTATTTTCAACTTATTATGGGGAAATTTTAAATGTCATCAATTGAGTAATTTTTTAGTAGGTTTTCAATCACGTATGTGTTATTAATTAGCCATTTCAATTGACTTACAATAAATTTACCAGATTCTACAATCTTTGAGGTTTTTATTTTGGAGTTTATGATGTGAATTTCCATTACTTAATGTTGTTAAAGGATTCTTTGGTTAGGGATCATTTTATTTGGTTTTATTTGTTTAAATAGGTTATGTTCACCCTAAAATCCACTTATTTTTTATTTTTCTCCTCTCAAACTGTTTTTTTAACATCCCAAAGTAAGAAAGATAAAAACATGTCAGGTTTTTTTTTTTTTTTTTTTCTTTTCCAAATAGGTCTTGTTAACAGTACAAACCTCTAGATGTTTTCTAGAATAGTTATTCATAATATTTATTTTTGCTAATTTGTTTAACATCGCCATCATTTGAAAAAATGCATTATGTAATTTTAAAGTAAAAAATAATATTTTATTATTTATTTCAGATTTTTTGCTTCACTTATTTTAGTGTATATAACGTTACTGATAAAAAAACTTTTGAAAAATTGAACATTAAATTTTATTTCTTTTCATAATGACCTAAGTAACCACAAAATCAAAAATATATCTTAATTTTCTTCTTAATCATACCATTTTTTACCACTGAGCAGTGTGGGGGTTCTGTATGTAAATATATAATGTGATTTTTTTTTTTTTTTTTTTTTTTTTTATGATGTCTGAATAGTTTTTATTTTCCACATTTTATCGTTAAAATACTCTAATGACATTAAAATATTATAATTGTTTATCCAAATCAATTTAGCTGTTCAAAAGATTTTTTTTTTTTTTTTTTTTTTTCGTATTTTTGGATATTAATTCTTATTACTATGGGTTTTACTTTTAAGGGCTGAAATTTAGGGACATGGTTACCAAAATAGAAACCAATTATAAAAAACAATATGAAGATTAACAGAGGATAGGTTTATTTTACTCTCTCTTATCCTACTTTAGCCCTTACATCACCACTCCCTATAAATAAAAACAAGAAAACATAATAATAATAATAAAGGTTTATAACTCAATTTCAAGCTGAAAATCTTGTGACAAATTTAAATCAGTAGAATTTTTAATGCTGATAAAAACTTATGAAGTATCTAATTAACAAAAAAAAAAAATTGAACATTGAAGTTTTAGTTAAAAAAAATTATTATTAAAATTTAAATGTTTTTTAATATAATAAAATTTAATTAAACCTTTTTTATCTTAAATTTACATCAATTACATTAGAAATCAAAAGGTTAGATTTGATATGGAATTAATCTAGTCATCAGCAACTGAAAAATTGGTCTAGCTCTCAAAAGTTTGAAAATTAATGAAATTCTATGTTGTTTAGTTTTTCTCTGTTTGTTTATATGCACAAATGTATATATTAGGTAGGAATAATATTAGTTCTTAAAAGTGGAAAAAGGAGAAAAATAAGAAAATACTAGACAAGTAGAGATTGTGAGGGAAATAAAGTAAATAGGTAAAAATAAAATAAATAAAAACTATTTCACAGTAACTGATACACTCATTATTTTTTAATAGATATTTCTTGCTCTTTTACTCATCACAATTGATGGTATCTAATATATAAAAGTGGGTATTTAAGAATCTGGTTTCTTATTTTCATCATTGAAAATAGTCTAGTCATCTAGACTCAGGGATTCTTTTATCAATGAATTACTTTAAAACCTGTAAAAATAAACTTGAAGGAAGATTTAACAAAGTTTTCCACGGGCCTATAAAATTTTCATACTACCAACTTAATAACTGAAGAACTTAATCAACTACTTGAAACGAGTTAATGTAAACGGACACTACAGTGCTCAACCTCACATCATAACAGTTTGCTGATGCCATTTGGCTGTGTATACTTTACTTGTCATTTTTTTCTATTTTATGCAATTAATAAAGAAAGTTGTGTATGTGTGCATGTGTGTGTGCGTGTGCATGCATGTATGTGTGTGTGTGCATTGAGGCAATGGGTGAGTGGGCTAAGACACATGCAATAGCTAATCAAAATCAAGCCATGTCGAGCGTGATAAGTACTTGGGTAAGTGAGGCCTGTCATTCTAGTTGAGACAACTCACATCAACCAGGTTTAGGAATTATGATCCTACATTATATATCATATTTGGGTATTGTGATATGGAAAAGACCCTGTGGTGTATGGGTCCAAGTCTGCCTGCTGAAACTGAGAAAAAGAAAGAGATAGGAGGGAGAAATGAATTTAAAATTTAAAATTGTTGAAATGTTTATTATCATTATCTTGAAATTCAGCTATAATATTATTGTTACAACAATCTACTACCAATAATCCAGGGGCTTCCTGTGAATTAGTTATGCTTGAACCAGTCTTACATGATTTTATGCTTTAATTTGTAATATATTGTAATTATAATATTTTTCATTGAAACCAAATGTAGAATGAATATTTTTCTGCAACAAAAAAAAAAAAAAAAAAAAATACATATTCATTATTACGATTGGATCTCACAAAAATATCATAAAACATTTTGACCTACTTGTCTTTCATTTTATTTTTTTATTAACAATTTTCGTCAAATGTCATCACCGATCATAAGTATGTTCCATCTTCTTTTGTCCCTACAGTCTCCCTCATGTATTTCACTATTCATCATTCCTTCTGTGACTCCCTCAAACCAATGTTTCCTCGGGTGACCTTCCTTCCATTTCCTTACAGAGCTCCATTTCAAAATTCTGATGGCCCAAACCATCAATTTATATGTTGGATAAATTTAATTATATATTGCATAATTTCATGTACTACAATTGTTTATCATTTATTTTCATTTGCAGGAGCAAATTAGACTTGAACAGGCAGATATCACTCAACAAAGGGAAAAACTTTACAGAAAATTGGAAACACTCAGTAGTCAAGGTATTGTGATGAGTCCTTCCTTAGCAGCAGCTGCTACATCACCAGAGGATATTTCTTGGACTAATACTGTTGCACATACTCCTCCTAGTGATCCTCCTAAAAGAAAATCTGATCCTATAAAATGGAAGCAAAGTACTGTAAACAAATCCACAACATTGCCTCTTAACCTAATAAGTGCTACAAACCAACAGAAAGTAAGCATTTAGTATTAAACCATTATTTTTTTTGTTTATTTTTCTTTCATGGTTTTGCAATATGCTGAGTATATTTAAATAATAAGTAATCACTTATCACTTGAAAAATGTTTATTAGATAAAAGAGAATAGAACATTTTTTCTTATTGTCAATTTTCATCATTACATTGCGTGATTTTGGTATTAAAATGAAGACATGTTTACAATGAATATATTTGTAGATTTAAAAGAAAAAAGATCATTGTAAATTTAAGGGATAAATGGGCAAAAACAAATTAATTATGACATAGTTTAGAGAATGGAGAAATATGCATCCAGTTCTGCAGGATGATGGAAATCTTATAAAAGAATTTAATGCTCATAAGTGTTTCTTGATTTAGAGCAACTACTGAATGTAAAGAAATGACTAGTGTGCTATTAATGCACTCATCATTTATGGCTTTTAATTTCAGTTTTACTCATTTGTAGCACTTCAATTTGATTGTCAATTAAGCATTTCATACATGACAATTTTATAATGGTCCTTAAAGTTGTAATTTCTGAGAAGAGTTATAAATATTTATACCTGAACTGGCCCACAGGACATTATTAAAATTCCAACTTCTTAGTTTTATAAAATAATTACATTTGGTTTGACTAAAACTTTTAAGAATCGGGCTTTTACAAACAATAAACATCCCAATCTGAATAAAAATCACTCAAAGGCCTGCCAGGAATCATCTGGAAAGATAAAACCAAGTTATTTGGAGATCATATTATTCAGTAACGAGTAATCTAACTTTGTGGGACTCTAGTTATCTTAACCAACTTGCACCTCTGTCTTGGGTTATTGCATGTGATTCTTTCACTATTCTATCCATCTATTTGGTTTTTGGTCTTCCAATGAATATATCTTGCCAGCTACTATGTTATTTGTGTATAAGTGTGAATGAATCTGTTTAATTTCAGGAATAATTTTCCATTTACACAGTTCTTGTTATTCAGATAGATTTTGCAGCTTGCAATAGTATTCTTAGTTTTGTCATTTAATTTTCAGAGTTTAAGCGAATTTCTCAATATTCTTCAATAGACTACTATATCATCAGCTTATGTTAGGACTCAATATTTCATTCTGATGTTCCTACTTAATTTTTACTCTGTTTTAAATATAACCTTATAAATTGGCAAATAGAGCATAAACATCTTTATCTGTTCCCCATTATTTTCCAAGTTCCTGTTTTAGGGTTAAGTCTGGTCATTGTTCTCTCCTCTTCTCAATCCTGCTTGTTGATATGGTTTAGCTGGATTCAGCATTATCTTGTAGAAGAATGAAAGGAACACTGTGCCTCTGCCATTATCACATTCTAACATGGTATTCATCTTTAGGACAAGGGCATATTTGGCCAGTTCTCCAAGTCTCTGTTATCCTTTCCTCCTCTATTTTCTTGGTTGCTCTATTGTTTTGGTTTTTAGAGGTTCTCCCTAGTCTTATGAAAACCTCTGATGAAAGGCTGTCCATCTTCTTTTTAGCTGATTGATTTCTATTTCTCAAATATATAAGGTTGAATGAGGTCGATTCTGGGATAGGTGAATACTCTAAAGTGGGGAACTGCCTTTTGGTGATGACCTACTTGGATTTTCAAGCTGATTGTTGTTAAAATTATATGGGTGATTCAGTAAGGAATAAATCATCCTTCCTTATTATAAATAAATATTGTTATTAGAATTAATGGTATATTTAATTTATATTAAAATAAATTTTGTTGTTGCAGACTGTAGTGAATTTACTTATACCAATTAACTTTATTATTTGAAATATCCCAGGTGGCATCAAGTGTACAAATCAAGCAGCAGTTACCTTTAAAACTCGCCACGAAGTTAGGAACCAGTGGCAACAGTGTCATTGCTTCTGTTACTGGACCTCAACAAATGCTTCCACTTAAATTAAGAGAAGGAGCAGGAGGTGACACTAAGAAAACTACTGCTTATCAACGTTTAAGTACAACTCCTCCTCAACTTCCTACTCACTCAAGAACTGGTTCTAGTCCAGCAATGATGCAAAATATTCAGGTAATAACAAGTTTTGCTGTATATTTTATTCAGAGTGGCGGACCATTTCCCATTTCCTTTCAGGATTATACTCCTATTAAGAATAATATTTATGATTTTTCTAAAGTAAATGTTGATCAGATATAGGAAGGCATGGTAGCTCAGTGGGTATAAGGCACTTGATTGCCATGCTCCCGGGCCTGAGTTCAAGTCTGGCTGAAGGCAGAAAATTTATATTTTATTTCAACTGTGGATTGAATTTGAGGTCGGGAGACACAACCGTCGCCCAGTAACAGGCGAAGAACATCTTTGCCTAAGTTTTGAAAACATTTCAAGGGTTTTTTTTTTTTTTTTTTTTTTTTTTTTTTTTTTTTTTAGTAGTGTGTTTTATTGACTGAATAAATATGGTTTATTTACATATTTTCTTCTTATTAGATTATCAAATGCTTTCTACCAATGTGATTTGTACATGGCTTTTACTCTTAAAGAATGTTTAAAGATGTAAATAACAAATTGATATGTAATTAATTTAAAAATAATTTTTTTTTTTTTCAGACTTCAAAAATATTTAGTTAATTTTATACATTAACTCCATAATTTTTCTCATAACTTTTGTATGGTTTAGTAGGTATTTTTTAAAACTTCAAAGCCTTGTTTTTATTGAGGTTCAATGTTTATAACTAGGGATCTTGAAAGATTTCTAAGGTTCTTGCAGTGCAATTATTTTTTTTAATTATACAGGAATTAAAAAAAAAAAAAATAATTTACAACAGTTAAAGCTATGATTTGGTCCATTTTTCTCATTCGTTCATCTCACTCATCCATATGTTTGGTTAATGTATCTTTTTAGGGGGAGTCTAAAACTGGAGTGAAAGCAGGTCGCACTAATACTTACCCTAAACTTCCAGACAAATTCAGAATAAGGTCTTCTGAAGCCAATCAAGAAACAGTTCCTACTCATAATACTGAAGAAGAAGTCATTTTCTTCTAATATTTAAGTATCTTTTTCTAATGTAATTATTGTACATTTCTACAAATTATTGATAGTTTTATTATTTAGTGATATGTAAATAAGATATTGTAACTTGTTATATATTTGTATATTCTTTCAGTTTATTTTTTATTTTATTTTTTGTTATTTTTTTTATCAATATTGATACATAAACAAAAATATTCAAGCATGTGTATATTTTGCTGTGAAGATGGTAAAATAAAAAGAATACATGCTTGTATAAAACAAAGTATAATTACATACCTTCCTCATAAGTATATTAAACTGTGAATAATATAATATTAATTTTATTTCCTAACTCATGGCTAAAGTTAACTACATCTTTATTGTAATTTTTTTTTTAAATTTATAAATGA
This sequence comes from Euschistus heros, assembly GCA_003667255.2. Classification (NCBI taxonomy): domain Eukaryota; kingdom Metazoa; phylum Arthropoda; class Insecta; order Hemiptera; family Pentatomidae; genus Euschistus; species Euschistus heros. The sequence goes on from RCWM02000122.1 coordinate 1,488,088, forward strand.
ATGTTCTTTTAAACTTTGAAAACACACACACACACACATATATATATGTGTGTGTGTGTGTGTAACTGTAAATAGATTGTAATCAATCATGCCATGTTATTATTTTTAAATTTTTTTACATTATTTGGGGGTGACTTTTTCACAAGATGTGACTGTATGTTAATAATACTTAAAGACTATTTTTTATTTATTTTCATATATTTTTCTTGTTTTGTTGTGATATATTTATTTGTTACAAGAAAATGTTAATAATAAATGTTACATAAATTATGAATATACAGAAGACAATAAACCTGATGTGAAATATTTTTATTTTCATTTTCCAGTTGTCTGTTCATTTTGTAATTCATCATAAATTTAGCATTCAGATTACGGTGTTCAGAATCTTTCGATACTAAAATTTTATTCTTATGTTTTGTTTTATTTTTGAACAAAATAGTGAGAAATTTCCTTTATAGGGAAAACATACAATTGCATTTGTGATTTGGATGTGATTTGAATTATTATGATAAATATAATCTTTAAAAAAGTAGTATAAATAAATGATATTTATTTGTAAAATAGTTTTATATGACCAACCATTTTATTTGTTCCGTTCAAAGCTAATATTTTTGATAAATTCCATATTTTAAATGTTAAATGAGACTTTTAAGGCTGAAGCAGTTATGTTAATGTTATTGAGTTAACTAGCCATCATAAACCTTGTTTATAGCAAATTGAAATAAAACTCAATATTTGAAAAGTACAGAATAAAAAGGATGAAGGTCCTGAAGTTACCCCAATAACAAAATACAATTTTAAAATTGTAACTCTTGTTCCTTTTTTTAATTGAACATGTGATTCAGACAGTATCATTTATAAATTAAAACTACTTAGTTACATCTTTCACATTTATTGACTGAATTGAAGAATCAAGAAAAAATGGCCCGAAAAGAAAGAATAATGATTCAAAGGAAAAATATACTTAAAAAACTACTTCATTAATAAAACAAAAAGGAAATGTTAACAAACAAGTGTATGTATTTAAATAAATAGGCACTTTCCTCATCTGAGATCTATCTTATTTTTTCCTACACACAATAGTCATCCTCTCATCTTTGTGCTTATGACCAGTGGCCACTTACATTTTTCAAACAGATACCAATTTGAACAATCCTAAACCATCTTAAAATCCTTCCAAAATTTCATGCAAGAATAGAACCTAATCTCATAGTTATTATTTATAACTTTTATAATCTTTAGATATAATAACTAAAAGAATGTTGTCAAGTTTAGTTAAATTGTAAATTATAGATTAAGTGGAGCTGAACTTAACAGAGTTGATGAAAGCTTAATGTGAATTTATGGAATGATAGTTAATGCAAAGAAAACAATTGAGATATCTTTTGAAATGTCAACAAAGTGCTTAAAAACTGTTCAAGTTGTATGGATAAGATAGAATTTCTAAAATACATGCATTTAGGAAGTTAGATCTGGGAAATATTGAACAGTAAAAGAATCTACATAAACTATACTTCACAAAAAGAGGGACAGTAAAAGATGTTAACGTTAAGGAATCTCTACTTCTTCCAATTGTTTTTTAGTTATGTTTATTAAATATATTTTTTTACATTGCTTCAGCTAAAATCTGGTTCAATTTACTATCAGGCCCTATATATGAAATTTTTATTAAACCCCGTAATACACCGAAGCCAGCACGCTAAATATGTATGTTTTGGCAAAATATGATGATTTTGACATTTTAAGTGAGCTTGCTTGGGTGTATTACAGGGCTTAATTAAAAGTTCATATAAAGGGCCTGATAGTAAAAACCTGATTTTAGATTTTTAAAAAATGAATTTCAGATTGGACAAACAGTTATAGAGTTAAAGTGAAAAATGTGCCAAAAAAAACTTGGATTTAAAACAGTAAGCGGTTTTTAGGGCACTGGGGTGGATATTTTATGGGACTTGATCAGAATTTAATATACAGGTTCTTGTAGTAAATTTAACCAGCTTTCAGATGGAAACAAATAAATTTTGGTTTGAACTATTAGTTTCGATGTTATAGCCAAAAATGTGCCGGCAAACGTGTTTTCGCAGAAATATGCGACTATTTTTGACTTCACAGCTTCATTAGGAGTAGTTAGAAGGTAAACATACTAAAAGTCCCCAAACCTGGGGGAACTAGATTCCCCAGTTTACGATGGGGGAAGGGGAGAAAATCCCATGTTTAGATTTTTCGATCATATCTCAAAAACAGTGGACTCTGGAAAAATATGATAAACTCAAAATTAAAGCTAATTAAATTTCCTATAAAATTGTTCCTATACACATTTGTCGAACTCTAGGCGGTTTTCAAGATACATGTTATTAAAAATCGATAATTATAGAGAAAAACAAATTGTAACCTCACTTTTTGTCAAATATTTGCTTCAAGCGTCAGAAACGTATACATGAAATTAAAGAAAATTTAATGCTCTACAACTTTGATTCTGACATTTTTTATGAGAAGCGATTGTAGAAGGCACTAGAAGCAAATGATTGAACCGGTGCACACTACTCCTTTTCCCCGCTATTTCTCGAAAACGGTTAATCCGTTTTAATTAAACTAATGGAATTAAAATTATAGAAAATATTATTATCTACAAGTTTTGTAACCTTCTCGATTGACCCCGAGGCATAGAAATCGAGATATTTGAAAAAAAAATAAACTGATTTTGGTGATCCTTGACCTTGAATATCTATTTATGCAAACATGCTGAGGTCAGTGACTTTTCACCCCTTATTTAGAAGACCAAAACGAAGGTATATGCAAAAGTTCAGATTCATTGCTTTCATTCCAAGGTTTGCTGTAAATAAGATATTGTATAAAACTCCTTATTTGACTGGGCTAACTAATTCTACTTGATTTTTTTCTGATTTACATACATTGTAAAAAGTGTTATGACTCTATTAACTGCAAGACATTGTATCATATTTTACTGGGTCCAGGATTATTAATAAAATTAGTTTTAAGTCTAGCAAATTAAAAATCTAATAAGGAAGTGCATATGAAAATCATTTAAGAGACATAGACTCTTAATCATCAAATTTTAATCAAAGGATAATGGTTTGAGTTCTGTTCAGATTTTATAATTTACTGAAAGGGCACTCTTCTGCTTAGGACCCTTGTTAAATCAAAATTTACCCTATAGATAGTGTACCCTACACCTGAAATTCAATGAAATATACTTATGAAATATTTTAATAAAATTACAACATAATTAATATAAAAGTTGTATGAGATAGGCTTGGTAAAAATCTAGAAAAGATGAAGGAAAAAATTCAATGAATTTCATGACAATGAAAAATCCTAGTCAATAAGTCTCAATATTTAATTATTCATGAAAGCATTTGTCTTCTACAGCTACCATCCAGCTTCAAGAAGCAATAGGTTTTATCTGCTGTTAATTTATTTTACAATTTTTTATTATAACACTGAACTGTATCTTGAACTTATAAGATACAGCTTTATTTTAGCATATAACAAGCAAGTATGAAAATTGTAAAGGCATATTATTATGACAAATTAATTGTAATATGAACACCCATAAATTACTATTTTGGTATGGAGCCAGGGCCGCCGAGAGCCAAACCAGGTCCCGGAGCAAATGCTTAGCAGGCACCCTAACCCCCACCCCTTCCCCACAGTAGTCACCTTAGCGTGGGCCCCAGGGATTTTTCTACCCTGTCAGCGGCCCTGTATGGAGCTGGATAATAGCTGTGGTAGCCAAACCGCAATAATTTTTTAATGAATTAAGAATGATTTAATGATTAGATTCTTTCAAGTCCATTTCAAAAAAACTAACTTAAAGAAGAAACATTTTATTTCAAGAAACAATACTGTCTATCTTTATTATTAAATTATCACAATAAGGCAATTGATAAACCTTAAATTAATTTATCTTGTAAGAAAGATATCGTCTTTAATTTATAGTCATACAATAATGAATGTAGTGAGGTAGATAATTACAATCGTACATAATTATTTTTACAGAACTTTATATTATTTCACCATATATAAAATACAAACACACATATATTAACAAGAGAATTTCACTAGTGTTTCATCAGTTCTTATCAGGGACAATTTTGTAACCTAATCCTGCCATTTTTTGTGGATTAGGATAAACTGGATTTTCAATCGCTCCTTCACCAAACTTAAGTTCAAGGAAATCATGGATATTATTTGGGGCAGAAACAGATCTGCCAACAAAATCGATACTAGACAATGGCTTAAGATAATACTCAGGGAATTCCATATCTTGCCTATGGGATTTGAACCAGGTATCCTTTGTCATGGTTCCATTTCTTGAATAAAAAGGAAATATATCAACATGTAGGTGATTTATGTGGCTGAAATGAACTCGAAAAAAATCACCTTCTACAGCCTTTTCCCAAATGAAGCCTTGCTCATCAGTAGTAGTTTTTGTTTTAGCTCGTAACAGCCAAGTGCATCGATTTACATCTTCTTTATATACTCCAATATCTACATCATAATCCCATGGCAAAATGTCTCCACTTCTGATAGCCCCAAGAAGACTGCCACCTTCTAACCAATATCGTGCTTGGCATTGTTCTAATTGCTGAAATACATGTCTAGCTGTTCTCCTTAATCCAGCAAGACAGCATGGGGGTGTCCATTTACCTTCCCAAAGATATTGAGGAGTATCATCCACTACTGTACCAAAGCACCGAGGAGTATCTCTTCGGCAACCATACCATTCAACAAGACCGTTCTCTCTAATAACTTTCTTCAATCCTAAACTTCGGAACATATGATGTGTCCGATCCTTTTCTAATTGCTGAGCTTTCCATTGATTATGAGGATTTCGATATAGTTCTTTTCCATTTCCAAAAGGAAACTCATGCATGAGATATGTCTGAAATAAAATAATAGTATTAATCATATAAATGTTAATCATACACTTAAAAAAAAGAAAGAAAAATTTGGATATGTGCCACAAAAAAAATAGTTGCAACACCAGAAAACCTCTAAACAAACATAACCATAATAAATATGATTTAGGTGAAAAATGAATGATTAAATAAAGTAGAATCATCAATTAATATTCAGCAAAATAAATAAATACATAGTAATATATTTCTTTAATATGATAAAGTATTTTAATATGTAATAATTGGAAGATACTAATTAGTATCAAGTATTTCATTTATTAATTAACAGCTGAAACTTGCTAAATTGATCAAATTGAAGATAAAGATTAAAAAATAACTGATCTTAAATATAGAGTGAGAAATATTCCATTTTTTTAGTAATGCTACTCAAATACTTTATCAATTATAGGAACGTTTACGTAAAGGAAAAAGAAAATAAAGCTACTGTTTTTTTGCTTTGTTTTTTATGAGTAGTCACTCATTTATTTTAACAAGATTGAATGGACGCAGTACCATACTCAAAGCCAACTGAAAAAATGTCTAAGGTTTTCCCAAGAACTGATCCTGTGTCTTAAAGTTCCTAAGCTACTATACAGATGTTGAAATAAATACTAAATAGCTTTAGAATAATTAGTAATGGAGATATTTGAATCAACTGAAGGACAGATGATTTTTATATACTACAGCACAAAATTATTAATAAATTGGTAAATTGAATGAGAAACTAAGAATATAATTAAACTCATCATCAAATAACCACAAACAGCAGGCCTAATACAACTTCTACAAAATCATGTAACAACTACAGGATTGTAATTTCTGCAAGTGGAATCAAAGGACAATCATTTGAATGATATAATGAACATTAAAATGAGAAAGATTCTATCATGATCAATTACTTCAATGCTTGAATTATTTCCTATCTTAATTATGTACCAAGTTTCAAGGATTGAAGAATATAGTATACCATCCCAGCCACCATAAAAGAAATAAATATAGCAAACCTTCCTAACATACCTTCGAGCAAGAACAGCAGAAAAGTGATTAATGTTGATAATGCTACCACAACTGAAAAAACACATCTTCAAATATATATATTCATTATATACCTTTCTTCTCAAAAAACACTCCATGATGTAAGGAAAATATTGCCAACATTCAAAATGTAAAACCATACAAATCTGGTGAACTATAATTGACCTAAAAATATAAAACAGACTATTATTGACTAAATGATAAATAAAAAATAAAATCTGAAAATTATTAAGCTTATGAGATTTATTACAAATACTTTGAAAATAAAATAGAATACTAATATATCAGATCACAAAAACACTTGTTTCTTGCAAAATAATATTAAAATAAAATTAAGAACTACATTAGATTTCTTATATATTATTTCTTATAAGTTTTTTAGTCAACTCAACTAATGGGATAGGTTAGAAAAAATTACCGTTTTATAGATAAAAATCAAGATTTGTTTTTCTACTACTAATATGATCTTCATTAATGAAAATATAAACCATTGTCCTCTATGATTTGAAGCCATGTGGAAGCCAGCAATATAATTACTTAATAATACCACTATTTGGGTTTTAAATCGAAGAACTCGCAAACCCCAGGTTCAACCTCATCCAAGTTGGTGAATTTTTCAAGGGAATAATTGAGCCATTAGCCAGAATAGTTGGTAGTCAGGTGGTGGTAAGTCTGAATAATATGCTGGGCAAGAGAGAAGATCGATTCCATCCAAATCAGCTAGATATTCTTTAGTATGGCAAGATGTGTGGGGCCCTCACATCAGTTAGTGGGGCCCTCAAGTTCAGGTATGAACTTGTAATATATGACACCTTAGTAATCCTCATTTCATTTCAAGGCTCACATCAACTTCATTTCAATTTTGGAACCACCTTTGCACAGTCCTTTCCTTTGAAGTCTTCATCCTAAAATTCACATACTAAATAAGTAACCTCAGCTGCTGAAAACTTCTGTTTCCCAATAATGGAGCAAAATTACAAGAATTTCGTACTTTACTGTCATTGCGAATAGAGGAAACCTGGAGATAGGGAACATACTGTTACTCAAATAAATCTGATGGGATCAAACATAAACTTCTTATCACAATTTATTGCTTTCAAATGTAAATAAGAGAGGAATTACAATTTAAAGTTCAAACAAAAAGAAAGTGGTATAATTTCAACTTTGCTCCCTAGAAAAGCTTAGATCTTCCAAAATCAATGATTTTTTTTTTTTTTTTTTTTTTTAAATACACTCATTTTTCACTTTTAAACTTCCGTATAAAAGTGCACATTAAAATAAAAAATAAAAAATTCAAAAATAAAATTTCCTTCAAGTTGCTTAGTGTAGTTTCAAAGCAACTACAGTGAAAAGAAACAGACAATTATTCATTAGCTACAACATCTGATTTTAGATACTACATACTTCAATGTGCACTAAAACTGCAACATCTGATTTCAGATACTATATACTTCAATGTGTACTAACACTATGTTTACTATTTTAAAATTTTTCATGTGGAAGAAAAAAACTAAAGAATTAGCATATTTTTTTCAGAACGCTCTAGATTTTTTAGGGGACATAATTAAATTCGGATTAAGCACCCACAAAAAACATCTATTGAAAAATAACTTCTATATTTTATTACAGAGTTTTCCTCATACGATAACCTCATGCAACTTCAAAACTGCACTATAGTTTCAACATGCTCTAGCACGTAAATAGTTGATTTGACAAACTAACACATATAATTTGTAGAAAATTTAAAATAGTTTGTTTATTCATAAAGTTGTTTAGTAAAAATGCAATTTTTATATTTGAAAGCAAAAAGTAAAAAATTATCATTTATTGCATAGAGAAAGCTCAAGTTTTTCAAAAGGAGGTAAATTGGAAATTTATTTAGTACCCCCACAAAACAAAAATCAACAGAAAAAAAAAAAATCTATATTTCTTCCCAATCAAACTATCTGTTTACTGGACTAAATGGAAAAGTTTCATCCTGTAAGTCATTTTTTGAAGTCTATAAAATATTTAGAAGAATTCGTAAATGACCTAGGCTGTAAATATTAAGAGAGGGAAAGGATGATCTCTATAGTTAGGAGATAATGGCCGAAAAGGAAGTGAAGCCTTCTAAGAGTGTCTTGGAAGAATACAGTGCCACAGACTAGCAATAAAAAAAATTGTCGTTCAAGTTAAAAGGTTAAAAAAAACTTTATTTTTGATTTCAACAAAATTTAGTTTCTACATGTTTTTTGAGATGAGGAACCTGAAAATAATATCAGTTTTCTAAGAGTGTCTTGGAAGAATACAGTGCCACAGACTAGCAATAAAAAAAATTGTCGTTCAAGTTAAAAGGTTAAAAAAAACTTTATTTTTGATTTCAACAAAATTTAGTTTCTACATGTTTTTTGAGATGAGGAACCTGAAAATAATATCAGTTTTTAGTTTATAGGCTGTCAATTTCTGAAAAAATGTAAATAATTTGCGCTATCTCACACATTTCGCCACAGATTAAAACCAAATTTTAAGGTTATTTAGAAGCCATAAAACTGCATAGTTTAGTCCAAATCCGGAGGTCGTAGGATTTCCCCTTATTGAGATATCTTAAGTTATAGCTGACCTCAGATTTTTTCATTCACATCAGTTTTTGTCCACTAAAATCTGGAGTAATCCCAATGTTATATGCATGGATAAAAAGCAGAATGTATGCTTATTCTAGTGATGCTATTACTATTGTAATCGGTTGAACGCAGCAGTTGTTATAGCCGCTAGAAATCGTTGATGAAATCTCAACTTCAAAATTTTAACCTCCTCGAAAGGGGTAAAAAATCAATATTTTTTGATTTTCATAAAATTTCACATATAAGGTTTTTATGGTGCGTTAAATCTAAATTTGAGGTCAGTTATTCATGAAAAAAAAAAAAATGGTTTACAGCGGATTTCCTTGGAATTTTGTCATATTTTAAGAGTTTTTGAGCAACCTTAAGCCGGGTGGTGTCTTGAGCATAGCATAAGTATTTTTATACCAAATAGCAGACATAACTACAAACAAACGTGAAAGAATAATTTCTCTATCTTGACTGAAAGCTGAGAAAAAAAAATAAAACGTGATTTTCATATTTTATTTTTTTTCTCGGCTCCTAATGCCCATTGGCGGCTATAACTCTAGTTTCGCATTATTATAGGTCCCTACTACCCACACACAAATCGGCATTCAAATCTGTGAGTTACAACTGCAAACGTCCCCTTGTTAGTATTAAAAACTAAAGTTTATTTTAAAATGTTGTGGAAAAGTTTAAATTTTTTGTAATTCTCTATGAATATGTAAATTTATTTAATAATATAATTCAAGATGCTTTATATTAATAAGTTACTATAATTTTTGTCTTTATATGTTCATTAAAGCCTTAGCACAATAAAGTATTTCTCATAAGATAATATACATAAATATTACCTTCACTCCCTTTGCAGCAGCTTGAATGTAAAATGCATCAGGGAATGGAAGCATGAATGAATCAGTCAACTCTTTGAGAATATCAGTTCTAAAAAGCATTGCATGCTTCCCTTTGACATATTCACATGAATGATCATTAGAATCTTCAAACTGGATAACCCACTCTCTTAAATTTATATGAGTATTTAAACAGATCACTGGTTTTGTTGCCTTAAATGTTGCTGCAACTACAGCTCTGTCCTGATAATGAGCTATTTTAAACATTTTTTCAATTGTTTTTTTAGTGTGTATTCGTGCAGAATCAGGCATAAATAAAACATAGCTAGTATTGAGTTGATAAAGTGGAGTCCGGGCTTTGAAAGAATTGTTTAAACTTAACTGCAGGTACACTTGTTTTACATTGTGAAACAAATGATTTGAAGAGTTAAAAAAAAGAGGAGGATAAGGTGGGCCATTTGAAACCACTAAAATATTTATGTTTGGGTATGTTGATGTTATGGATCGTATTGTATTGGGAACATCATTTTCAAAGTGTTCGAACTCTCTGAAAATAATTGTAATAGAATGTTGGATTATATCATCAATGCTTATTATATTGTGTACACTAATAGGTTCTTCAGTCACATAATTATTTCGAGTTTCTATATTAGTACCTTTATGCTGGCCTAATAAACCACATAAAAAATAAAATGCCACAATATTTAATATAATTATAAAAACTGTAACACTTTTGGTAAATCTGATCCTCATATTAAACTTAAATCAAAAGTTATCCAGCAGAGAATATTTAAACAACATTGTCTCATAATGCACATGATGTTTGACAATGAATTGCAAATAGATGGAAAAATTCATTTTAACGAGTCGATAAACCCAAACATTGAAAAATAACCTTACAGATATTCTAAGCATAAACAAACCAACGAGATCGAATTCGAGATATGATACTAGATGTCAAAAGTATTCGGAATTATTATTGTTTTTCAATTTAATATTTTTTCATAACTGTTACTTTATGGACTAGCTAAAAATAATAACTCTTTAAAAGATATCAGCAATAAGTAGATATACTAGCTAGATGAGTTAAAAATTTTTATATCATCAATAAATAAATACAAAAGGTATTTGTTGACTGAGAAGTACTTAAAGATGTAGGTAGTTGGGGTAACAGTAACAGATTAACAGCAATTAAAAATAAATTTTAATTTATAATGCCGACATTTCAACTTGCATTGCAAGCCTTCATCAGGGCTAGAAGTAAAAGAAAACAAACAAAAAGATATGACAAAGTTTCAGAGAGTATTAAAAAAAAAAAAAGTATGAAAAAAATAACTATATGATAATAAAGACAATAACATAAAGGCAATATATAAAGACCATGAATACAGTTCATAAAGACTATTGAATTATTAATTATATATTTATATTAAAAAAACATTACATCAAATCTGTTAGGCCACACCCATTTTCAATTCTATCTTTTGAATTATATTATTTATTCTGTTTTATGTATATATGGATAAATTTTCTCGACTGTTACTGTTAGATGTTTAATAAGGTTCTTGAGGTTCAGTCAACAAAATTTTATTGACTGAATCTAAAAAATCCTATGATATATATACATACAAATCGCGCGATTTGTCAGACACTACCTGAGGGACGATTTAATACAGAGGAGGAAAGTCAAGAGGGACTTCTCAACGCAGGAAAATGACTCCCAACGGATATATCTAGGCGAAATGACCCCGACCAATGGACATCTGTATTGGCTCTCCCATAAGAAGAGATCTGGAGACAAATTAAAATAGAATAGAATAGAATAGAAAAATAATTTTATTCTGGGACAAAGTCCCTTAAGAATAACAGATAATTGCAGGTATAACTAAATTAAATATGGTTAGAGACATAATGAGCTACAAAAAAGAAAAACAATAATACATTAATGACACTATGTACATATATGATATTTAAATAAAAAGAAAAGAAAAGAAGATAACATTTTACAGATTAGAGGAGATAGAATTAAATAAGAAAAAAAATAAAATAAAATGATATAGAAAAATCTTTTGGTACAATGATATGATTTGTATGTACAATAGAAGTACCCAATGTTATATTCATGGAAAGTTAAATTTTTATTAAAAGGAATCTCAATTATTCCAGAACTGAATCCAGCAATGCAATAATAATTTTTGACTAAGTAGTTAGATAGTTAGCAAGCGTCAGTCTGGATGAGAAGGAGGTATTGGAAATATAAATATTTGAATGTTTTCAGGGATTTAGCTTGTCTGATGTGAGAAGGGATGGAGTTCCAGAGGATTGTTGAGCGGAAAAGGAAGGAGCGTTGGAATATTGAAGTTCTATGGGACGGGGTATACAGATCAGAAAGACGGGATCTCGTATGTATTGGATTGACTGCAGATCTGAATTGGAGCTTATTGTAAATATAAGAAGGTTGGAGAGTATTGATAATTTGGTATAGGAATGTTCCATGGAAATATTGTTTACGGAAAGTGGGATAGAGCCAATTTAATTGGGAATAGAGGTGGGAAACATGGGAACGCCTCGGACTACCGAAGACAAACCTGACGAAGCAGTTCATGATTCGCTTCAGTCTGTCTTCGAGAACCGTCGAGAGGCCACCGTAAACCAGACAACCATAGTCAAGGTAAGGGAATAATAAGGAAGAGACTAAAAGCTTGCGGGTTGACAGGGGAAGAAGGTAACGGTTTCGGTGGAATAATTTGAGAAGGCCAATGGAACGGCGGGAAATTTGGGCAATCTGAGGTTTCCAAGAGAGGGTTTGATCAAAAACAATCCCGAGATTTTTTACAGAGGAGTAGAAAGAGATAGGATGATTATTTAAGGTTAAAGGAGGGTATTGTGAGTAGGAATTAAGGAGGGAGCTAGAGTCTATTAGAATGGCCTGAGTTTTCTTTTCGTTAAGTTGTAATTTATTTAAAGTCGCCCAGGCACTAATTCTGTCCAGATCTTCCTGAACTTTAGCGAAAGCAATGGATAGCTCTGAAGGGGAGAAGGAGAGATAGACTTGGGAATCATCTGCATAGAGGTGGTAGGAATAGTGATAGATTGAGTTAGGAAGATCATTAATGTAGGAATTGAATAGGAGAGGAGAAATACTGGATCCCTGAGCAATACCTGAGGTAAGAGTGAGAAAAGAAGATAGGGGTTGGTTTGGTATTTTAACTGCTTGGGAACGGTGAGAAAGGAAAGATTGAAACCAGCGGATGGAACTGTAGGAAAAGTTTAATGATTTTAATTTGGAGAATAGGATAAAGTGATCAAGGGAATCGAAGGCTTTAGAAAAGTCAAGGAGTAACAAGACGGTTAGTTTTTTATCATCTATTGCGGTAAATATGTCATTAGTGATTTTTAGGAGAGCAGACTGGGTGGAGTAGCCGGGACGAAAACCAGATTGAAGGGGGTTGAGGAGGTTAGATTCTTCAAGGAATTTGGAAATTTGAGATTGAACTAATCTTTCCAAGGGCTTAGAAAGATTAGACAAGATGGAGATAGGGCGATAGTCATTTGAAGACATGGGGTTTAATGTTTTATTTATAGGATGAATTAATGTTTTTTTTCCATGAGGTTGGGAAAACTGAATTTTGGAGGGAAAAGTTATAAATGAATAGGAGGACTGGTATGATTTCAGGTAAACATAGTTTTATTAGTTTGGTGGGAATATCATCTGCGCCCGTAGAATTGGAATGGGAATTCATTATGGAGGAAATAAGTTCAGAGGGGGAGATATCGGAAAAATAAAAATTAGAATCACTGAATGTAGGAGCTGGGGTAAAATAGGAGGAAGGATGAAGAGAATCAGGAGAAAAGGTGGAAACAAAATATGAATTTAATTCATCGGGAGATACAGGGTAGGTAGATGAGGATACAAGGGAATCACAGAGTGAAAGTTTACGGAGGATATGCCATTTCGATTTGGGATCAGGGGCAGAGGAGAGGGCTTCAAGGTAATAATTAGATTTTGCTCGACGAATCGAGGCTTGTGTTGAGTTGCGAAGTATCTTGAACCTTTGGTAGTCATCTGTCATCCTCGTGCGTCTGAAGCGTCTTCGGGCTGCTTCTCGGTTTCTTTGGAGCTGCTTTATTTCCGAAGTTATCCAAGGAGCAGGGCGACGACGAACTGAGAAGGATTTGATGGGTGCGTGGATATCAAGGATATTTAGGAGGTTAGTGGTGAGGATGTTTACCATGGAATCAATCGAGGAGGAGGAGTAAATTTCAGCCCAGTTCTGTGCTTCAAGGTCTGGAAGGATCTTCTCACGGGTTAAGGATTCTATATTGCGGTATGAAATAGTTTTTGGAAGGAATGGAGGTGCTAGAGTATTGTATGATATTTGAATCAGATCATGAGACGAGAGGAAAGGAACAGGTAACTGGGAAGAAGAGAGGAGGTTTTTTGCCGAATCAATGATAAATAGGTCAAGCCAAGTATCGGAGGAGGAAGTATGGTGGGTAGGAGAGAACGGAACGACGAAGAGATGTAGGGAAAAAAAGAGGTTTTCTAGGAACAATTTATCATATGAGTCAGAAAGGAAATTAGAATTCAGGTCCCCAGAAATAATGACATTAGCATAAAAAGATAAGCGTGTAGTTAGGAAGGGAAACTAGGGAAGAGGGAATGAAAGGTTTAAGCCAAGTTTCAGACACTGCGATGATATGGTAGGAATTTCGGGTAAAATACTGTAGGAATTCATCGTAATGAGCGGGTAAGGATTGGGCATTTATGTGACAGGTTGTTAGGACATCGGTCATTTTGAGGATATGGGGAGAAGGAAGGAATTTGATAGGAAGATGCAGGCTTTCAGAAAATTGGTAAGACTCCAACTAAGCGAACTAGTATGAAAGATAAATAACATTAGGGAACAATTAGATAATAATAAAATACAAAAGAAAGTACTAAATGTACAAATAAGAATGTAAGAGTATAAAAATAAAAATTGAAAATTAAAAATGAATAACAATAGAAACAACAAAAGATATTTACATTTTCTAGAATCAAAGAAAAATAATAAGAAATAAAATATGTATGGTTTACGGGGGGGGGGGGGGGGGGGGGGGGGGGGGGGCGCTGCCGTAAAGAAGATGGCCAACCAATGATATACATTGACCAGCCTCAAGACCTTGATGTTTTCGTCTGAGTTTTTGGTGATCATTTCCTGTCTGCGCTTCCTCTATCTACACTTCCTGTTCTTAAAATTAATTTATTTTATATTTGTTCTTGTTCTATCAATTATCATTACTAGATTCGTTTTCGGGTTTTCATTCATTGGCATCACTGTTACTTTTAATTGGTTAACCTTAATTTTTTCTATTATTTCCATTTGTTTATTTTTATTTTTTTTTTACTTATTATTATTATTTATTTCTTCATTACTTGTTTACCTTCTCATCATTTGCTCGTTCTCCACAATTCTTATACATTTACCTGTCACTACTTCTACCTTTACTTTTCTTTATTTTATATATTTATACTTTTACATGATTTTTTTTCATATAATTTTTATTTATCATTTTTCTAGGAAAAGTTAATTTTTCTACCAGCTTATGTAAATTTTTGTCCATGTTTTAGTAATGTTTTGACAAACCAGAATTTGTTCGCTAATTATTACTTATTAAGATCTTTGTATGAAGAAATTTTTTTTTTTTTTTTCGAGGTTTCAAATTTGCTAAAGTTAGGCACATTTAAGTTATCCCGCTGTTTTTACTCCTTAATTGTTTGTATAATAATTATTGTTCCTTTATTAATTCAAAATTTCCATTATCTTTCGAAGTAAAATTTTCCTTCATTTATCCCAATGTCTAATATACTACTGACATGTCACGTTAACTCCTAATCCCTCCCAGCGCGTTTCGATGAATTCTATGACTACTTTCTCCATAGCACCTACCACATCATTGCCGTTTATGAAAGCTGGCTTAAACCATATATTCCCTCCTCTTCCGTATCTATTCCTGATTACACCCTTATTCGCCATGATCGGACAGATCGAACTGGTGGAGGTATTGGCTTGTATGTTCGAGACAATCTGAGGACAGTTTGGATTATTGTATGACCCAGACAATCTGGATTCTTTTACAATCCAGTTCTCCTGATATTCCACACCTAGAATATATGTTTACTGAAATCTCCTCTGAATCATTTTCTCTCCTTTATATCATAGTTTACCGCCCTCCTCAAGTCAAATTCAACTCTTCATTCGAATCACCCCTTTTCACTTATGTCACTTTGTATAATAATGTTATCATAGCTGGTGACTTTAACACTAACCTTCTTTCAGATTCACCCGATAAGATTTATCTAATGGACTTGGTGTATTCCCTTCATCATTTTACAGTACCTTTCCAACCCACTCATCATACCCAGTTCACAGATACTTTAATTGACCTTATGATAGTTGACTCTCCTAAAAACCTATTATCCTTCTCTCAAAATCCAATACCTTTCCTTTCATGCCACGATCTAATCCAAATCTCTTATGAAATATCTGTTCCTACTCTTATTCCCAAGAAAATATTATGGCGAAATCTTGAACTCATAACCCCAGATAGAATAGAACCTCTACTTGACTCCCTATCCCATTCCATTGAATCCATCTATTCCCTCTCCTCAATTGACGAAATGGTGGAATGCCTCACATCGAACCTTTATACTGTCCTTAATCATCTTGCCCCTCTCAATACCTCAATTATCCGACGACCACCAGCTTCATGGATTAACCCCGACATTAGGAATCTGATGAAGCGAAGAGATGCTGCCAGGAGACGCTTCAGCCATATTAGACATTCAGAAGAATTCATCGTTTAAGCTTCTTCGAAACCTCACTCAGTCCTCTTAACGCCGTGCTAAAGCACAGTATTTTCATAGTATCCTATCCCAATCTCCTGATCTTAAATCTAAATGGAAAATTTTCAGTATCCGGTTCCACATCTGATAACAATTATCCAGTCACTCCAGATGAACTTAAGTACTACTTTGCTGACTCTCACCCTAATGAACTCCCTGTAAACACCTTATCCTATTCTATTCCTCAAACCCCTTTCAATTCTTATAACTTTTATTTTCTTAATATTTCACCTAATGACCTAATTGATTCAGTCTTTAAATCTCGTACAAACGACTACGGCTTGGATCAAATACCTGTAAAAATAATAAAACTCTTCCTTACAGTTATCTTACCTACCCTTCTCCACATATATAACTTTTCCTTACAAAGCTCCATTTTCCCTAAAGCCTGGAAATAAGTCCTTGTCCGTCCATTGAATAAAGTACCTTCTCCTTCTTCAGTTTCCCACTTCAGACCTATATCAATCCTATCAAATTTATCCAAACCATTAGAAAGATTAGTGCATTCCCAAATCACCTGCTTTCTCGAATGTAAATTCCTTAATCCTTTCCAGTCAGTCTTCCGTTCCGGATACTCCACGCAATCTGGTTTGGTAAAAATTACCCAAGACCTTTATTCCTCCTTAGACCAATAGAACATTACGACCCTGATTCTGTTGGATTTTTCAAAAGCTTTTGATTCTGTTGACCATACTATTCTCCTTTCCAAACTCCATAACCTCTCAATATCTAATAGTACATTAAGCTGGCTTCTTTCCTATTTATCTCACCGTTCCCAAACAGTGATTATACCTGGAAAACCTCATTCATCTTCACTACCACTCTCGCGAGAAGTCCCCCAGAGATCTTCTCTTTCACCTACCCTATGTTCCATTTACATTAACGACTTACCGAATTGCATCCACTACTCCCAATATTATCTTTATGCTGGCGACTTGCAGATCTATTTATCCTTTCATCCTTCAGACATGCTAGAGGCGACTCATAAGCTTCAGGAAGACATCGATAGCATTAACCTTTGGGCAGTAGAGAATAAGTTGAGTCTGAATCCAGAGAAAATAAAGGCAATCCTCATTGGGTCAAATTCTCACCTAAAAACCCAAGGGAACTATCCACTGCTTTACCTCAAAAACCGAACAATTAATTTCCAAAATTTTATTAATAATCTGGGAGTAACGTTTGATCAAAATCTTTCTTGGAATAATCATATTTCTCAAATCACGAGGAAATCTATTTCTAAACATAAACTACTTTTCCATCACCGCGATTCATTACCACTAGCATTAAATTTCCTATAAGAGCAGAGTACATGTAACCTTGAATTTTACAAACTCGTGACCAAAAGAACAGCTTGGTCTTCACCTTATTCAGGGAATTTACAATGTCTTGTATTACTTCAACGCTCACCGTTCTTCAGTTTATTTAACCACCCATAATATCCAATATTATATAATATATCATCCCAGACGCCTAAAAACCCGTACTGTTGTTAAATCCATGGTTTTCGGCACATTTATCATTATAACTCCGAAAGTATTTGTCCGATTCAAAATGTTTGTTTTTAATCTGAAAGGTGTTAAATTCACAATTAGATCCTATATATGAAATTTTTATCAAAATTGTTGAAATACACAAACTATTACGCTGAAAATCACTTACTTTTGTAAAATACATGTTTTTTTTTCACATTATTCGCTATAACTCCAAAACCATTCGTCCGATTCAAAAAATAATATTTTTATCTAAAAGCTGGTTAAATTTACTATTAGAGCCTATATATGTAACTTATAATTAACACCGTGAAATACCCACACCAGTCTACTGAACATGTCATAATTTACATATTTTGCCAAAACGTACACATTTAGCGTGCTAGCTTGGTTGATTTACAGGATTTAATATAATTTGCATATATAGCATCTGGTAGCGAATTTAATCAGCTTTCAGATAAAAAAATGAAATTTGGAATCGAGCAAATACTTGAGGAGTTAGAGTGACAAATGTGCCAAAAAACACTTGGATTTTACAACATTACGTTTTTATTAGCGGGCTGGCATGTACATTTTACGGGGTTCGATTAAAACTTCATTTATAGATTCTTATAGTAAATTTAATCAGATTTAAGATGAAAAAAAGTAATGTTGTATCGAACAAATAGTTTCAGAGTTTTCGCAAACGACAAACGTGTTTTCGTGGAGCTGTGGGACTGACGGCAAGTTGGCCAATTTCTCCATTTTTTCCCAATTACGTAACTTCACAAAAAATGGTCCGATTTCGGATTTCTTTTTTTCATTATGTAGGTACTGCTTCCAGCTACTTTCTTCAAAAAAAGCTTCGTTGTCGTGTTATAGATAAAAAAAAAACAAAAATAACGGGTTTTTTTTTATAATCGTTATTTTGGGTGGTGTTTTGCGATTTTGAGTATGAAGACGACAACTGCCGTGGTAGCAAACTTCAGATTCGGATTCAGCACCCCAAAAAACATAAAGATCCGTTAATAATAAAAGTTCCGCAGTTTTTTCTTGAAAAAGGCCTTTTGGAGCCTTATTTTACTGGACTAAATTTTTTTTTTTTTTTTTTTTTTTTTTTTTTAATTATCTTTATTTCTTATATATTTTTTTTTTTACAATTCACATTTTTAAATGCTGTACCAAAAATAAACCAGTCTCAAAATTAAATAAAATACTATTAAACAACTTAAGTATATACTGATATAATCATAATTTATAAAAATTGGGACTTTAGAAAAGAACTTGCTTCAAGTTTAGCGGGATTTGGTTGTATACCTTTTTCTGATATTATGTGTCCTAAAAATAAAAGTTCCCGTTTGAAAAATTCCGTTTTGTCTAATTGAATCTTTAAATTGTGTTGCTTTAATTTTTAAAAACCGTTTTTAAATGTTTAATGTGTTCTTCTAGGCTATCGGAAAAAAACAATTATGTCGTCCATATAAACTAATACATTCGGAATTTGGAAAATTTATATTCATCGCGCGTTGGAATGTAGGTGGGGCATTTTTTAAGCCAAACGGCATCCTTAGAAACTCGTAATGTCCGTATTCTGTTGAAAAGGCAGTTTTAGGGATGGATTCGCGTTCCATTTCGATTTGGTGAAAGCCGGAGGCAAATCGATTGCTGAAAAATAATTGGCTCTACCAATTTTACCAAATAAATCTTCAATGTTTGGGAGTGGGAATTTGTCTTCAATAGTTTTATTATTAAGTTTTCTATAATCTATCACCATGCGAATTTTTCTTTTACCGGAGGCGTCGGGTTTTTTGGGAACGACCCATACAGGGCTGTTATACGGGGAATTTGAGTGTTGTATAATTTTATTTTCTAATAGTTTATCAATTTCTAGTTGAATGTCTTTTCGAAAAACTTCCGGATATCTGTAATTTCTTGTATATATTGGGTCTTCGTCTATTGTTTTTATTTTATGTTTTAGTAAATCTGTACTGGTTAATTTATCGTTTTCTCTTTTAATAATTTCTGGAAAATCTTTTAATAAATTTATTATTTTAAATTTTTCCTCACTATTCATGTGACTTGTTCTTATTAATTGTGGGATTTCTTTTTTAATTTCATCGTTCATCCTAGCCAGTTCGGGACAATTGGTCACGACTAAACCAGGTATGGTTTCACTTATCTCCTCTGGTTCGTCAACTTCCATAGGTTCGGGGCAAATGGCCATTACTTCTGTGGAGTCGATATGGCAGAGAATTTTATCATTTATAAATCCTATTCTAAAGAAAGAAAATATATCTTACATAAAAACTTTCAAATAATAAAAAGAAAATAACATCCTAGTAATAAAATAAACAAAATTGTAACTATACATTCTTAAATATCTATACATTTTTGGATACATACACACATACATACTCATACATACTTACATACACACACATCTAAATACATACACTCACACCTAATATATACATATGCAAACATATATATATATATATAACATGCATAAACAAGTATATTTAAAATAACAATAAATATAATAGATTGGTATACTACATTAATAAATGTTTAGTTCTTTTATGTATATATCGTTTTGTACTATTTTTATTATAGTTACCAATATTTTTTATAAGTGGGTTTTTATTGTTTTTTACACTTAATGAAAAATTGTTTACATATTTTCTCAATGATTTCGTTAATGTAAGGTATACATAATTCTTTATGCATAGTTTTAATTTTAGTAAAGTATTCATACTTGCCAATAATTCTTAAACATTTGTTTTGGAATATTTGTAATTTTCTGTAGTTAGTTTTTGACATAAAGCTGATATATAGGGCTTGCATACGTAATTATAGGTCTTAAGCAAGCTTTATATAGTAATAGTTTATTTTCTCTGCTTATTCTAGAATTCCTATTAAAGTATGGGTATATAGTACACAGAGCCCTGTTTGCTTTATTACACACATAATCAGTATGTGCTGTAAACGTCAGTCCTTTATCCATCTTAAGTCCTAAATACTTGATCTGAGTGGACCAAGGTACAGGCTTGCTGGAATTGCTTTAAATATTCCAGCAATTCCAAAACCGAATAAAGATAAAAAAACTTGTAGAAAACTACAGACCTATAAGCTTATTGTGTGTTATAGGCAAAATATCTGAAAAAATAATATTTTAAAGATTAAATTCGTTTATTGAAAATAACAAAATATTTATAAACGAACAATTCGGTTTCAGACATCAGCATTCTGCTATATCCCAATCAGGCAGGTTACATGAATATATATATATATATATATATATATATATATATATATATATATATATATATATATATATATATATATATATATATATAAATTACCATTCTGTGTCATCTACAATCATTTTGATTTGGTCAAAGAATATAATATTGAAAAAATTCAGATTATTTTTATTATTATTTAATGTTGGTGTATTATTTGTATTGTCTATTGAATCTATATTATTCCTTAAATGTTCTATTGTATTTTTGTTATTTTTATTGATTTAGGAATCGGTTATTTTCTTTTGAGTGTTTCTACCTTTTGTTTGTTTATTGTCTTTTAAATTATCCCTGGATGGTGTGGCTAAATGTTTTATATTTTTTGTATTTAAGTTCTAATACCAATATTTTTTAATTATACGCTTTGGTATGAAATTGTCTTCCAGTATTTTGTATATATATATATTTTTAAATTTCTTTGATATATTCTATGTCTGTTATGGCTATTGCTATGAATATTACAGTATTTATGGTGTTTGCTGTAGTAATTTAGTTATCTATTGGTATTTGTTGTCTTTTTGAACCATTTTGTTTTGATTTGGTTATTATCCAAAATAATAGTCATATCTAAAAAGCTTATTGTTCTTTATAGATTTTTCCAGGGTAAATTCTATTTTGTTATTGAATTCATTATATGTATGTAATAATGTAGATTATCGATTTGATCCTTTTTAATTATAATGAATAAATCATTAATATATTTATGTAATTCTAATGGTTTATTATTTAGTTTATTTAAACATTCAAAGATTAGATAGTTCAACCATTTTCCACTGAAATTTACACTAAGGTTAGAGCCCATTGGTACTCCATTTAATTGCCTGTAAAATTGTTTATTTTACATGAAATAATTATTATGTTAACATAATTTTAGTTCTTCTATGTATATGTTTTAATATAGATAAATGTTTCTTTAAATCTATTGAATTTTTTGCATCATAGTTATTATTATTGTTGAAATGTAATTATGTTTTATTAAAATAGATAGTTTTTCTACAGGGCCATATTTTCCATTTATTACAATCTTAAATTATGGTTAGCTTTGTGTAATTTTATTAGTCCATGAGCTACCAGTGTGGTGAAAGTGTTAGGTGCTATATTATTATTTTCTTATTTCGTCATGAATCCAGATTTTTCATCCAAAAAGTTTGTTTTATTTCTAATTTGATGATTTGTTAATACATATTATTGATGAAAGCAATAATAATAATAATAATAATGTGGCACAAAGGAAACTGTTATTAAAAAGATTATCCACACCTATTGCTAATTTCATAAGATGTTTAAGGCGAATGTTATGTTGTAAGAAATTCTTTAAATAATAAATTTTGGAATAACAATTGATTATCTTAAAAATAAAAGATGCATATTTATTCACTTTATTAACAATTATATTATATGATAATTCATTAATTGCACATTTTTTGCCATGATACAACTTCAGGCCTTAATCACATGTATGTTCATGTAGTGAACCGTTTAAAAAGGTAGTTGAAAATGAAAACTTTTGATTAGAGCCGATATTGAATAGGTAACAGATAGGCGAGTAATAGGTATGCTAGAATATCAGTATAACAGGATAAACGAGTACGAGTATGGAGAGACGCTGACCTTGAAACAAGTAACAGGTATTTTGTAACAGGTATTTGTAACAGGTATTTTTTTGGACCAGTATCGGTTGTCCCTGTTACTGAAAAATATCGGTTTAGACCATCCCTACAAACTACATATCTTGGGAAAAGCCACAGAAATTTTATTTGATAAAAAAACACAATGGATGTTATAAAAAAAAAAAAAGTAAACTTTACTGGAAGTAAGGAGGAGTCTGCACAACTGAGGACTTGCAGATTAATTGCAGATAAAGTGACAATTAGAGCCCAGCCTGGTCCGGTTAGTGCATGCAAAGTCCTCTCATGCCTAGAGGGATGATGTAGCATCTCTAATACAACATTCGGTTCCAGAAAACACAAAGAGAGTTCGCTGCCATAAGTATAAATATAATGTTGCAGATATGCTACAATATGCACTAGAGGGTTAAAATAAAGATTCATCTGAAAATAAATGTTACCTAAACATTTTGGTAGGGCTAATAGTTTCTCCTTATATTTATAATGCTCAGATTATGTACTTCACTTATTTACTTATCACTACAGGAAAAGGATTGGGCAGATGTTTCTGGGCAAAGTCAAAAGGAAAAAATTTGATAATACTAATATATTTTTCAAAAAATCAAATATAATACATTTCATTCAAAAACTTATGAGCATTTGATGTCAATATTCTATCTCATAGATTAAGTAATAGTTATTTTATTTTTAAATAACAGAACATCAAAAGGAACTATAAAGAAGATAGAATAAAATTAATTAGTAATATATATATAAATATATATATATTCCTTTTGAAGGCTTTAAAAAGTAATATACAAATATATTTTTGATAACTAAACCTTATTTGTGCTTAATCCTTATTTTTTTTCAGAAAAACGACATACCAATATAATTAGAACATGACAAAATCTATACAAGGACTAAGCACATTCAAACAAACATTCATATATTTCATGCATACATTAATTTATTCGAGTATGTTTTAAGTAAAACTAGTCCATAATAGATTCCAGTACAAATAAAACCACCAATATAATATTTTAGTCAATCTAAAAAAAATCTTAACAGAAACATCTTATTTGCACTTCTACCTTTTTTCCATTAAGGACAGGTTTTCTGTTGAAAAAAACCAAAAAAAAAAAACTATTAGGAACATGAAAAGTTTCTTAACAAAAATTTAGTAAATTTTAATTATCATTTTTTAATATAAATCAGTAAGATGGTTACTAAACTCACATTTTTACATTTAAATGAGTAATAATCAGAAAAACAATAAAAAAAATTGAATTTCCTAAAATACAGGCTAATTTATCTTTACAGAGATATCTACTACTCAGTAGTATCTTAAACAATTTATTAATAGCATGTTATGAGTTCTGCTCATCTTCCGTATATGCAAAACAGTACATGGAAAATAAAGTTTCACAATTATGCAGTAAAGATACATGTGGAATCTATTAATGTTTGTTATGTTATATATTATAATATTAATAAAACAGGGACATTCAACATGTTTAGTTCTTTTTTTCGATCTTTTTTATACAATAAAAATGTCTTTAATAATATATGATAAATTCCAAAATTATTTATTAAACTATAAGTGTGTGTATATATAAATGACTACTTAAAATGCATTGCATCCATTATTAAATCAACTAAGAGAAATATTAATTTTTCATTTATAGTTTATGATTTACCATTAACTCTAGAAATATAGGGTTCATAATATGATTAATAAAACATATGAATACATATGTTTTAATGACTATATTTCTATAAAATATTTATTTATTTCTTTCTATTATCACAACATCAGAAGTTACTTCTATAATTGACACTTTTATATTTAAAACAATGCCATAAAAAATCTTATAATATCTGGAAAAAAAAATAAACATTTTGTACATCTTATACATCTAGCAATCCACAAATACACACAAAAAACGATAAACATATGTAATTTAATAAAATCAAGTGTGTGTATAATCTGTGGAAACTAGTGTGTGTGTGTGTGTGTGTGTGTGTGTGTGTGTGTGTGTGTGTGTGTGTGTGTGTGTGTGTGTGTGTGTGTGTGTGTGTGTGTGTGTGTGTGTGTGTGTGTGGTGTGTGTGTGTGTGTGTGTGTGTGTGTGTGTGTGTGTGTGTGTGTGTGTGTGTGTGTGTGTGTGTGTGTGTGTGTGTGTGTGTGTGTGTGTGTGTGTGTGTGTGTGTGTGTGTGTGTGTGTGTGTGTGTGTGTGTCTGTGTTGTGTGTCGTGTTGTGTGTGTGTTTGTGTGTTTGTTCGTGAGGGTCTGTGTGTGAACATAAATAATTTTGAAGGTAAAACAGTTTTGAGTTACACACTTACCAACACGTACTTATACTATAAAAACACATGATAAATGGATTGTTTATAGCATTCAAATAATAGGATTTGCTAATATTACCTTTACATTTTAAATCCATTTAAAACAAGTTAAAAGGTAAATTATAATTAAAATAAACAAATAGAAAATAGATAGGAATGAAAGACAACAAAACAATAATAAAATTATTGTTACCGTAATATATAGTATTAACTATCTGTAAGAAAATAGTTGTCCTTTTAAATGTAAAAAAAGAAGAATATAATATTTAAAAAAAAAAATTAAATTAAAAGAGGAACATGAGTATTACTAAACATCACTATAAAATTTTATAGTTACATGTTTACAATGTCACAATATTAAAGATAACATTACTCGTCAGTCTTATAAATCAGTCTTATTACAGTTAATAAGGAAAATTATTCAATCATAAAATATTTTATACATTTTTTCATGTATATAAATTTAATATATATGCATACCTACATACATATACACTCGAACACATATATATATATATATCTTTTCATATCCTAAATTTTAAAATATATAATGCCCTTTGGGAATTAACTAAATTTCTTTATGGCACAAAATCAGTCAAGAGTCATAAGTAAAGTGGCATTACTTCAGTTAAAAAAAAAATAAAGATATAAAGGATGTATATAAAATAGATCTTATTTTTTTTGTACTTCATTTAAAACCTGAGGAACAATTCATATTATTTATTTTATTAGTATCCACTAAAATACTAACTTAATGCCCACATTGAATGTGGGAAATCCAACAAAATAAGTAGTTAGTAAAACATCCTTTGGACTAATCTCAATACTCTAAAAGATATTAAAAATAACATTTAGATAATCATGTGTGAGATGAATTTCAAAATACTTGCACTCTGTTATTACCAAAATCAACTACAACAATTTTTCCATTTGGCGAAACACATATACCACTCGGACGATCCATTTGTCCAAGTTCTTTACCTGCAGATCCGAATTCATATATAAAACCTCCATTTTGTTCAAATATTTGAATTCTATTGTTTCTTGAATCTGCAACAATAATATTTCCATCATCGTCTACAGCAACTCCCTGTGGCCTTAAAAATTGCTTATCACCACAGCCTTCACCACCTAAAAATTTAGCATTTCTAAAATTTGCATCCACCACTACAAGTCGGTGGTTATTAAAATCAGTTGCAATAACAATTCCTTTGGGCCCAAAACAAACTCCTCGAGGAGAATCAAAATGCTTTACCATATTTGTAGTATTTTCAAATCCATACTTAGCAAGGTAAATACCATCTTTGTCAAACAACTGAATACGGTGATTACGAGTATCTGAAACTACAATTCTTCCATGAATGTCAACTGACACATCCCAGGGATAGTTAAATTGACCAACCTTTGATCCTTTCTCACCAAAGGTAAAAATAAATCTTCCTTCCTGTGTAAATATTTGAACTCTATGATTATCTTTATCTGTAACAACAATTCGGCCACGAGGATCCATAGCTACTCCGGCTGGACGATCAAAATATCCAGGTTCCGAACCATGGGATCCAAATTTGTGTAAGAAACTTCCATCAGATTTAAATATTTGTATACGGTTATTACTTCTGTCTGCAACAACAATATTACCCTCAGCTGTGCAGCAAACACCCCATGGGCGACATAATTGACCGTCTTGTTCACCTTCCTCTCCAAGAATTAAAACTGGCTCTCCAACTTTGCTATAATCTCTACATGGAGTTTTAATTGGGCGTAATCTTGAAGGCTTAATTAATGGATTTGGACCCTCTTTGACTCTATAGCTGCCTGAAGTCCACATTGGAAACTTAGAAGCTTCATTAAAATGCCTTTCCTGAGTAGTGAATGATGGCATACTGTTTACCATTTGAGAAAGACCATCTAGAAATGAAAAGTTTCTATTAGATAAAAAGGATCTACTGCAATTTCTCATCATCTCTTCACCTATAGCACCTGGAGTAAACCCAGTGGTAGTTACATCTGCCATTGAACCAACAGCTAATAGAAGAGAACAGTCTGGTAGTATTAAAGATATACAGTCATCAACATATGGCATACTTGCTTTTACTGAACGAAGTCGATTTATCTCAGCTGAAATGCTTTCTCGCATATGAATAACTTCTAATGGTCCTCCCAACTCTAAGGCATCAGAGAGAGCTTTGGATGTTTGAGTATAGCAGGAGAAAAGATTCCTGTAACCTTCTATTTGTTGTTGAATTGACTTGTATTTCATGAGCCTTATCCTTTCCACTTTAGAAACTAGTTCACGTTCCCTTTCCTCTATTGCAATTTGAAAACGGCGCATCATAGTTCTGATTTCTCTTGTAACTGATTGACTTCTTAAATTAATTGTCTCAAGCATTCTTTGAGATGAATCTAAGGATTCCTTGGCTGCCTGAGCACTCATCTTTGCATCTGCTAGGAGTTTTTGACTAGCAGTGCGTGCACAATCAATTGCTTCTTGAAAGTAAACATAATTATGGGCCCTATGTTCAGCTGAATTACATTCTTGGCAAAAAGCCATACTACAATTATCACAGTACATTTTCACAGTATCTGTGAGATGTAAATCACATATTGTATTAAAGTTACCATTTAATAAGCTGCTGGGGCTACTATGACCTGTTATATTTGATGAACTGGAATATGCAGATGATGAAGGACTGAGATGAGGTTCTTCAAGAGCAACAATGCAATGATCTTTGGTCAATTTCACTCTAATATGAGCTCTAACACAATTATTACAAAGCAATTCATTACAATCTTTACAACGAGAAGTAGCTTTAGCAACTTCATCACAGTTAAGACAAAGATACGGCGGTTCTGGCTTATCATGCAATATTTCACTGTAGAGTTCTTCAGATTCTAAAGTGCACAGAGTACTTAAACAGGACAACATTGCTGAAGGATCAGAAAATGCAGCTTCCATATTCCTAAAACAAATAAAATATATTTATTAACCATATATCATTTATTTTGAATTAATTAAATAAGACCAACTCAGTAGATATTAATAAATATGATATTCAATCCGATATCATTGAAAATATAAAAAAAATGAAAAAGTCTGCTCAGAGGACAAAACGAAAGGTGTAAAGATTATTATAAAAAAACTTATGCCTTCAGAATATACCCCAAAAGACTTAAGTTTTTTTTTATAATAAAATGATGTTTACATGATCATTCACTGTAATAATATCACAATATTGGTTGTAGAGGTGCTTGCTTTTTTTTTTTTTTTTTTCCCTTTATGTGGTGGAAAGATATTCGTGGGTATAGGACCCCTTGCAAATGCATATCCATGTTACCAGGTGCGTCCATAGGTTGCGAATTGTGGAATGCCTATTAGATATGATGATGAGCTGTAATATAAGCAGTCCCAGAAAAGGGGGCAACATAAAATGGCAGGTGGAGTGGCAAATAATGCCTCATAGCTTTATGATAGTGTGAACATTGGGGAGGAAGGCTACACTACTTTAAATAAATTGCTTTAGATTCATCAAATTTCACAAGGTAAATGTTTATACATTTACGGAAGTTGCAGGTGAGGCCGAGAAGGATGCTTTCTACACGGAACTAGAGAGATATCTTGATAAATTCCTAACTGATATGAAGATTATTTTAGGAGAACTAAAAGATCAAGTTGACAAAGTCTTACTTTCTCCCCAAAATTGGCATTGTATTCACAATGAGTCAAATGACAATGGTCAAAGAATTTGTTTGTATCCAACATCTTAGTAATTGGTAACACTCTCTTTCCTCTTAAACACATCCTCTTCAACTCTTAGAGAACTACTGATAACCTCTGGATGTTGTGTTATAATAAATGCTGATGAACTCGAGCCCTTTTATGGATTCGAATAGCAAATATTTTAAAGAATCTATGGAGATATGACTTTTGGACTAATCTAGAGAAAACGCAGGAAACAAGAATTGGAGGACCTTTACAAGTAATCATATGTAAGTACACTAAACTGATTAAGATGTGCAGGTCATATAATAAGGATGGTAGACGATGAGAATCTATAACTATGCTAAAAGTTGTATAGACAGTTGAAGTAAGAGATGGTATGATGAGGATGGCGATGATGCATGAGCTCTGCTGGTCGTTAACAAGGGCAGTACCGCGGTAAAGTGGTAGATGCCTTCCTTGTCAGCCGAGGCCAGGACTCCTACTCAGGAGTTGTAGTGCCAAGAGAGGAAGGCGACAGGTATTCCAGTGCGTTTCTACTGTTATAATTTCTTGTTGATTTTAGAGATAGCATTACATATATTTGTCCCTACCTCTGTTCACAAGCACATCCTACTTCTTGAGTCCCTACACAATCCTTTATTGGGAAGTTAAAAACTTAAAAATTGGAAAAAACGATGACTTTTACTATATTTAATTATAATGTATATCATGCATAACCATCTAAAATAACCAGTAGGTACAGATTATGTGTATTGCATATTAAGGCTATTTGCATATTACATAACGTTTTTCTAGTGCAAATTGGCACAACTAGTACCAAATTGTACGAGTACTATTTTTTAGTATTTTATTAGATCATATTTTGCTAAGAGAGACTACCGTTAGTAATAAATTATTACTATACGTCTTTCAGGAGAAGGATAATATAATCGTTATTCGCTAACTTTCAATATGTTTTTTAATCATTAAATAATTCTAGTTCTTAAAATAATTACAACCATAATTATTAATATATTAGGAGGCACGGTAGCTCCGTGGGTAATGCACTTGACTACCAAGCTCCTGGGCCCGAGTTCGAGTCGGACTGAAGGCAGAAAATTTATATTCTGTCACTTCAGCAGTGGATCGAATATAACACGCTTAACAGTGTATGTGTAACACACGTATTATTCACAGTTTTTAGCATCCTTTTGGCAGATCTGTAAAAGAGTGTCCTTAAAAACAGTTAAAACAGCAATCCTTAAGGACGAAAAAGCTAATTCTAATTGTGGATGGGGAGAGTGGCCAAGGATGTCCTTCGGCCTCAAAAAAACGTCAGATCCTGGCAGATCTGAAAAATAGTGTCCTTAAAAACATTTAAAACAGCAATCCTTAAGGACGAAAAAGCTAATTCTAATTGTGGATGGGGAGAGTGGCCAAGGATGTCTTTCGGCCTCAAAAAATCGTAAGATCCTGGCAGATCTGTAAAACAGTGTCCTTAAAAACAGTTAAAACAGCAATCCTTAAGGACGAATAAGCTAATTCTAATTGTGGATGAAGAGAGTGGCCAAGGATGTCCTTCGGCCTCAAAAAAACTTCAGATCCTGGCAGATCTGTAAAACAGTGTCCTTAAAAACAGTTAAAACAGCCATCCTTAAGGACGAATAAGCTAATTCTAATTGTGGATGGAGAGAGTGGTCAAGGATGTCCTTCGGCCTCAAAAAATCGTCAGATCCTGGCAGATCTGTAAAACAGTGTCCTTAAAAACAGTTAAAACAGCCATCCTTAAGGACGAATAAGCTAATTCTAATTGTGGATGGAGAGAGTGGCCAAGGATGTCCTTCGGCCTCAAAAAAACGTCAGATCCTGGCAGATCTGTAAAACAGTGTCCTTAAAAACCGTTAAAAAAGCAATCCTTAAGGACGAAAAAGCTAATTCTAATTGTGGATGGAGAGAGTGGTCAAGGATGTCCTTCGGCCTCAAAAAATCGTCAGATCCTGGCGGATCTGTAAAACAGTGTCCTTAAAACAGGAGCCATCTCTTAATCCCACCCCGAACCCCCACCGCCACTCTTCTATATCGTACCTTTTTAGTAAAAAGAGTAAACGGGAAGAAGTCGTTAGCGTTGAAAAACTATCTCCAGCCTCCCGTAGAATGAGTTAACAACGAATTAATATCCTTCTGCCATCTTAAAACAGTTAAATCGTTAAACATTTTTTTAAAAAAGTGTCCTTTTTAGGTCCGCTATCTTAAAACCGTTAAATATTTTAAAACAGTATCCTGGAGGACAACAATGGCAGAAGTTATCCTTCGGATAACTTAAAAAACCGTTAAAACAGCAATCCTTGAGGACGAAAAAGCTAATTCTAATTGTGGATGGAGAGAGTGGCCAAGGATGTCCTTCGGCCTCAAAAAATCGTCAGATCCTGGCAGATCTGTAAAACAGTGTCCTTATAACATCTTAAAACTGCAATCCTTAAGAACGAAAAAGCTAATTCTAATTGTGGATGGAGAGAGTGGCCAAGGCTGTCCTTAGGCCTCAAAAAAACGTCAGATCCTGGCAGATCTGTAATACAGTGTCCTTATAACATCTTAAAACAGCAATCCTTAAGGACGATAAAGCTAGTTCTAATTGTGGATGGAGAGAGTGGCCAAGGATGTCCTTCGGCCCCAAAAAATCGTCAGATCCTGGCAGATCTGTAATACAGTGTCCATAAAACAGGAGCCATCTCTTAATCCCGCCCCGAACCCCCACCACCACTCTTCTATATCGTACCTTTTTAGCAAAAAGAGTAAACGGGAAGGAGTCGTTAGCGTTGAAAAACTATCTCCAGCCTCCCGTAGAATGAGTTAACAACGAATTAATATCCTTCCGCCATCTTAAAACAGTTAAATCGTTAAACATTTTTTAAAAAAGTGTCCTTTTTAGGTCCGCTATCTTAAAACCGTTAAATATTTTAAAACAGTATCCTGGAGGACAACAATGGCAGAAGTTATCCTTCGGATAACTCGGAGAGTTGCCAAGGATGTCCTTCGGCCTCAAAAAATCGTCAGATCCTGGCAGATATTAATATTTATAAAGATAATTAATTATAAAATAAAATAAAATATAATTAATTATAAAATAAACTATGGAATTTAGAAAATTTAAGCGATATGAGGTCGAGGACGTATGGTATACTGAGATCATTATGTAGGGTTTTGTTGGAGGGAACATTTATAATAGTTTGGAGGATTTTGGATTGGAAGGATTGAATGCGTTTGATATTCGACTTTTTTGCTCTCCCCCACAGTTTAAGTCCATAAGTCCAAATAGTTTTGATGATGGTTTTGTATATGAGAAGATTGTTTTCAATAGAAACATGAGATGTACTATTTATTAATCTATACAGCTGGCTAAAGCGTCTGTTAAGTTCTTGCCTTTTGAGTCGAGTATGTGGGTTCCATGTAAGTCTTTTGTCTAGGTAGAAACCAACCGAACTGTGTCAGCTTTAGGTAGCGGGATACCATTGAAGTAGATAAGAGGAAATTAATGGCCACCATCTTGGATTAGAAGTTAATTTTTTTTAAATCGTTGTATATGCATGCTTCGTACTGCCATTCATTAAGGCACTTTCTTGTATGTTCACATATGCAATATTGTATTAATTAATACACATATAATGTATTTATATATATATATACATATATATAAATAAATATATATATATATATATATATATATATATATATATATATATATATATATATATATATATATATATTTTTTTTTTTTTTTTATTTTTTTTTCCTTTCAAAGTAACCCTTTGAAAGAACCGTTTATTTAGGTTGTACGTTCCATACAAATGTATACTACGTACCTTAATTATCATAATTACATTTACATTGAAACTTTTACAATAATATTAAAATAATTCAGATCATTGAACATATAACAATTTTTTTAGAATATAAAAGAAACAAATAAAACATTACAAATTGATTACGAAAATTAGAAATAAAAAATATGGTCCATGGCTGATTTTAGCACATAATTTTAAATATTTAAAGGACTTTTAATAAAATGTCCTTCCACCTTCTCAGTCCTTGGTCAGTTGGTCAAAGTCCAAGCTAAAGATAAATTTTGTAAATTCAGCTCTGTATTTGTTGTACAAGTCATATTCTGTCACAGGCCAATTTTCACCTTTGAAAAACAGAGTCATAATTAGTTTGGATCTTTGCCTGTCATATAATAAGCAGTCGTAAATTATATGTTTAAATGTATGTTCTCGTCCGTCATCACTACATATGTTACTATTTATTAAATTAAACCTTTTTAGATATGCTTTAGTTTGTCCATGTTCTGTTAAGACCTGTGTCAGTTTGTAATGTGTGGATTTGAGGATGTTGAAATTATTTTTTGTTATTTTTGGAATGAATTTATGCAGGCTTGGGGATTTATCAGATTTAATCCAGCGATCATTCCAAATTGATATTATGTTTTGTTTAATATTATATTTGAGAAATGATAGTGGTGTTTTCTTATAAGACGGAAATAGTTGACTTTTGGCTGCCTCTTTTGCCAAGGTGTCAGCCATTTCATTTCCGTCAATACCAGAATGCCCCTTAACCCATTTTATGGCAATATTGATATTTGATAAAATAAGTGTGTATATATTTTGTCTAATGATTTCAGTTAGTTGGTCATGAATATTAGGATTAAGTATGGATTGTATTAGAGTCATGTTATCTGTCAATATTACAATGTCGTGGTGTACGTTAGTAGGAAGATCAAGAAGGAATTCTGTTGCTTTTAAGACTGCATATTTTTCTGCTTGGTTATTGGAACAAGTTGCATCCAGTTTATATTTAGCACTTATCATGTTTTCTCTCTTGTCCCAAAGTAACCAAGCACAGCCTACATCGTCCCCTTCTTTACTTCCGTCTGTGTATATATTAGTAACGTCTGCAGGTTTTTCTGCAATCTGTGTTAACTGTGTATTAATTTTCGCGTGTATCGCAGGGTGTATCCAGTGTGAAGGTTTAGTCTCGTAATCTATTGAATCTTTTAAGATAGTTCCGTAGTCACAACTAGTTTATATATATATATATATATATATATATATATATATATATATATATATATATATATATAAAATGTGGTCTTTCAACCTGAGGTTTTATCCAATTATTTATAAATATATATTAAATATATCAAAACCCTAAAATTGTGTTCTGTAATGTATTTTAAGCATTCTTTTTAAAAAATACCATATAGATCGGTATGACATTAAAAAAAATAAAGTCTAAAATGGTACAAGAAACTTTGGTGATGTGGGTTTGCATACTACAGACGCGAAGGAGCGCGTCTGGACTGGTCCCTAGAGCAGTCCGAACGCAGCGCCAGCTTCTCAAATTTCTGGCGGCAGCCGCAGCTGCTTGCAACACTTCTATTAAAACCAACTGAAGCAGTGCTCAGCTTCCAGCCGCGGCGTCTGGCAGACGCAGCTGCTGCGGCTGGCTGCTCCATGCGGAACCACACCTTTAGACCTAATCTCCTTCTTTCACTACCGTTGGCCTAGTAACTTCAGTACCTAAGTACTGAATCCAAGACCCTTAATGGGTTGTTAGTGGAACAGGTTTATTTTATTAATATATTCATAATTAATAATTTTTTTTTTCCAAATTACATAAAATTTTAGATTCAATATCTACATTATTTAATTCCTGTATAAAGTATATATTTAAAAAAAACAGAATAGTTTATAATGTTTGCGGTTCCGCAAGTAGACACATGTAAGAAAATAATAGTATTGTTCTATTACTGGACTAAAAAATGACTTGGCCAACTTTTAGTGTTGAAATTTGTAGGTAAGAAGGTTTTTGAAATCCCTCTGAAACAGAGTATCCACAATATCTTTCTAAACCAACAAAATTATTATAGGTCTTGCATAGGGTTTAGCTCCGATTTTTGCATTACAATCATCCATAAGTATGTTCTACAAGCAGCAGAAAACTAATACAGTATTAATTATTTTGGGCTGTTAATTAACCCATCTTTATTTTTGAGCTCAAATAGAGTACAGTTGCTTTTTTCCTTACTATTCCGGCGAAAGTATGTACTGCCGGCATCTTATGGTCCCGCACGGCAGGGGTGTCATGGCCAAACTTGAAAAGTGTGCCACTTTAATTTCCAGAAACCCTCTTACTAGTTGTTTTTAGTGTTGGATTATGTTGTCTGTAGGGTTTTCATAGTGACATGGGTCGTAAAGTTTAACAGCCTCAAAAAAGAAAACATCAGACCCTAACATTAGCTCAAATGCTGGAAATCATAAAGAAGATTGAAAAAGGCGTACGCAGGCACGTCATTATGACAGAACAACAGAGTAGTTTATGATTTACAACATTACGAAAGCAAACAGTTTTTAAATGAATCGGAATCTTTAAAAAATCTCAATAAAAGGCAAACTTTAAAAAAAACAAAAAAAAAAAAAGTCAGAGCAGACCAACTAGATTCGACTTTATTATATCTTTGGTTTTCAACCAAACGATCTGAGGGTAAACCCATAACGGACCCAATGGTTGTTGAAAAACCCAAACAGTTGCAACAAGACTTAAACATCCATACCGATTGCAAATTTTTTTTTTAAGGCTGCCTTAGAAACTGTAAGACTCGTTGTGGTATCAGAAAATTACATATTTCTGGTGAGCTGAAGTCTGCCGATATTGCAGGCTAGTGTTATAGTTCAATAGACTATATATATACATATATATATATATATATATATATATATATATATATATATATATATATATATATATATATATATATATATATATATATATAAAAGACCAAAATGACACAGACAAAAGTAATAAATTTTCTGTAGAAAAAAAAACAATCAGAAAATACTTTAGATCAGGATATTAATACGACTGGTATCGGGTATATAACAAGTGAAAATTAACACAAGAAGAGGTTTTACGAGAAACACAGGAAATGATAACATAATATACAAACCATAAACATAAATATTACAAATTTTACAATTGTATATACGTTAAAAATTTACTTGCGCTGATACTTATTAGATCAGCTTCATTAAAACGCAAATGAACTGATATTAGTACTTTTTCGTAATGACAAACAACCGGAGATAAAATATATTTTAAAAAACAGAAAAGGACGAGATAAAAAATAGTGGTACTAGACGGATGTTTTTAGAACTGATAGTAGGGCGTGTTGACCTACCCTAACCAACCCTCCCTTTGTCTGCAATCGATCTGCTTGCTTCATCATTCTCACCATGCTTCCAGAATCCAACCATTATCAATAGGTGAGGAATCAAATTGATAAATATATAGTTTCGTAATTTTTACTATTAAATATAAAAACGAAAGCCGACATATATAATAATAAATCGAATAATGAAAAAAGAATAGCGTCTTTTATAAGAATCTTCAGTGCTAATACACTACAATAAAATGGACCAAAATTTGTATAGTTTGGTAATGAAAATATCCGAAAAATGTTCACTGTATAAAGTGCTCTCTCGCGTCCTTTAACCTCTCATTATAAGAACTAATATCAGTCGTAGAGTGTTCTAAAATTTTACTTTTATACATTTTTCCATATTTTTTATTCTTATTCATGTAGTTGATAATTTTAAATGTTTTTAACTCAGCTTAAAATTGATATTTAAATTATAAATAGCGCACTTTTAGGGTAAATATTTATTTATTACATGTTGAGCATATGAAAAGTATAATAGTGGGAGGAGAGGCACGATTTGCTAGGACGGGCAATGAGCGAATGTACTTGATCCACTTGTTTGATTTTTCCCTGGACAAAGTGGCATGCAAAACGAGTGAAAATGACACCGATACAGATTATACAAAACAAAAGATCATTAAATAAATTTTAAAAAACCAAGGTTGTATCTCACACTGCCGCATATGCAAATGATATAATTCTAGTATAAGCGAGAATTTCCGGGATCATCACGGAAGGAGATTTTTCTAGATCGACATCAATTCGCTATCGACTTTATTTGGATTTTCTAAGAGTTGCATGCCTTTTCCTCGTCTTCTGATGTTTATCAGAAGTTTTCACACGCTTTTATAAAATTTAAAAATATAACGTAGTTTAGAAATGGCTCTCTTCTATTAAAGAGGATCCAGTGTAATGGAAAAGATTGGATGAAAAACAATGACAGAACATATTTAAATTATATTAACAATGCGATTCCACTTAAAACAAACGGTTCCTTACGGTTTATCCATTGTCAATATTTCTCTCTTTTTTTATGATTCAAAATGAGAAAAAAAAAATTAATAATTATTCAGGCGTTTTGTCCAATGGGCCTTCGGAGCTGAGAAAAAAGGAAACTTCGATAATTGCTTGATAATCTTGAGTTAAGATTATATCCATTTTCTTTTTGTTATTGTGTGTGTGGTTTCAGGGAAGATCTAAATTTATATTTAGACTTTACAAATTTTCGTTTCGTAATGATTTTTCCGATTGAGATTGATTTTTGTTATTTCTCATCATCAGTAAAGGCAATTTTGGCGAACAAATAGTCGTTTTATCAACTTGAAAGTTCAGTAAAAAAATGGTGTTAAATAATAAAAACCAAATTGATGTTATTTGTAGATTGCAACACGTAACTCTACCTCAGTTACATAAAATAAATCAATATAAAGTAAAAAACAATTTTTGATATCCTTCACTCGAAGAAGTATTCTGTTTCCATTAAATAAGTAATTTTATAATAAAAGTGATAAGGCTTACATTAAACTATATTACAGGAAAAAAAGAGGATTTCTTTGCTACAATTTTTAGAACGTGGACAATTTTAGAAGGTGGAATCCAATACAATTATCCATCAAAAAACATAAGTCCCCTCCTCGAATTATCAGGACGAGTGGTACCGCCCCTAACATCATAATATTTGGGACACGATTTTCGTATTTTTCAGTAAATATAAAATTGGGAAATATTGTGTAAGTTCAAAAGAGTGAAGAAAAAAAAGTTTTTTCCTTTTTTTTATTTCCAACATAAAATGCGTGTTACGTACGACCTTTTCGGAGACGGGAAATAAATTATGGCCATCTAGATGGGGAATAAAAAGATAAATGATGAGCTATTGTAAGTAAATTGATCTCACTACCCTATGTACTCATATCCGTATCTAAAACAAATGGAGAGAGAATATCTTTACGCTAGGCTAACAGAATCACTGATAAAGTTCAATTCTAATAACTGCAATTGGTTGGTAAAAATGGAACACACTGTCCATAAACCTTCTGTTCTAATTCAACAGACAACAGAAATAATTGTAAGATAAAAAATAAAAATGTCTCTGAAATATATAAACTATTGAAGAAAAACCATGACTGGAGTGATTCTACAGCTTTTATTGATAAAATTATGTTATTGATGGCCATTTCCGAATTCAACATTTACTGACAAATAGATTAAGTATTAAATTCATAAATTTAGAATACATTTAAATTTCCTATTCGACCTTTAATTCTGTCTATATTTTATAATATATTATTATTAATATTATTTCCTATTAGTGACCTTGAAGCGGGAATGTAATAATATAAACATTAAAATTAATTAATAATGGTAATTTTTTTAAATTAAGAGTGACAATAAACTAATTGTAAACGACTTAACGGACGGGGGCGGTTTCACTCATGAAAACGAGTTAGTCCCCGTAAAAACATGTACCATGTTAATAATAATAAAAAATATGTGCACAGAAATATACCTATAATAAAAGGTTTCTGTTATTATACATATCGTCTAACCGGAAGCTTCAACGTTCAAAATAGTTGTTTTTATTGACTGAACCTCAGGAACCTTATTGAACATCTAACAGTAGTATGTAAATATATAAAACAATCTATGACTGCTTGAACATTATTTCTAAGAAGAAAGTTGCTGGAAACAGTATAGGTTCGTTTATTATGTATGTACAATACATCGGAACTTATTAGCAATGAGTGCCAATTCAAAATTATGAGATATGAATAATAAACGAGTAAGTTAATTGATTGAATAAGAAATATTATTTATCAAAACTTGATAAATTAGCTATTTAGGATTTCCTATAGTTTTAATGTTTTCACATTGGGATCTAGGCTAGATTTCCACTGCTGAAAAAAAGATAAATGATGAGTCAATATTAATCATTGACAGCACGTAGATGTGTGAGGAAGGGAGAAGTGGGGAGGGTATCATTTAATGATCTATGTGTGGGTAATTAGTTGCAGAGTAAGAAAACAGATGTTTTCTGTAAAAAAACAACAACAATACATTTTGAGGATATTTAGTTCCAGCATATTGTTGTTGTCAAGGCAGGCATTTCTGTTGAAAAGATTAGAACTTCTTGGGAGGGGCCAGGCTTAGACAAAAACGTCAATGTAGACAAGTGCTCGAAATGGGACCAGCAGTAACTACCTGAAGCAACCCAACCTGGCCCACGCCGCAAAGATTGGTCTCAAACTTGGCACTTAGGATTACTGAAAATGTACACTAGTTTTAAGTAAGCATTTAGCTGATCCGTATGAAATTTACATTTCAAAAGATTATAAAAAAAGTAATACCTTAGATGTCCGAGTAAAGTTTTCGTTTGTAAAATTTTATCTGTTGTATGATTGTACAACTGGTCATACCATGACCACTGTATGATGGTAGTTTATTATTATTTCATACTCGCTTTGTGTACCACTCAGCCATCGTCATTTCGCATATTCTGGGCGAAATACCTTACGAGTTTTATTGGGTTGCTTCCTGTCATCGATATTTCTCCATAATTCAGTTATACCTCTCGCTTCTTCGCAGAAAAACTTTCCTCTCGTTTCAACTGCCCGATTGGAAATAATAGTATTATAACCTCGAAACTAAGGTGATTGGGCCCACTCTTCCTATTACCGAAAATTGTTATATCTGGGAATCATTCGAGTTTAGTTAAGTAAGGCATGGAAGGGACAGATTTGTTACAACATATGGTAAAAGCAAGAAATGCCAAAATGATGTTTAAAGTAGGGAAAGATGGTGAAACCAATTAAGGTAAAAGCATCGTTAGAGGCCAGTGCTTCAGTAGTGGCCACTTGTAGGTTTATATTTGAAAAATAAGGATTCCAGGGCTCCTTAAGAATTTAAACTTGTTGGAGGTACAGCTCACTCTATCTTGTATTAAGCAGCTGAAGGAGAAGTAGCCTGAGCAACAAGGGAAATGTTTATCAACTATTTAGTATGGCCGTCTGAATAGTTCACGAGATTTCAGCTGTCATCTAACGCTTCTCCATAAGAAGGTAAACATTATGTTGTATTATGAATATAACAATGCTCAAAAATATTTTTGTGCTGTAACCATGTTATGAAAGATCATGTTAAGAGCGTTTTTCACTCGAAATAGCTTTTTTCTTAGCTCAAAATTTATCTGGCCAATACCAAAACAAAAAAGTCGAGTAATTTAAAAGTGGGCACAACTGAAACAGGAAGGTTTCTTATAAATCAACTCGATTTTCCTTTTAATATGTTATAATCTCTTTAAATCATAACCTCCCTCATTTCTGTTATAATATTATTGTGCGATCTATTAGTGGCCACCCTGTGGTCACTTCTAAACAATGACATGGCCAATATTGACTCACCTACAGATGTTAAGTTAATTATTGTTAATTGTGAAGAGTCTAGGTTAAAGCGACAATAAATGAAGTGTTACTATGAGAAAACTGTTGCCTACACAATTTTTCCTATTTTTAACTATATATCCTTGTTGCAGTGATAAATGGGCTCCAGAAGAGTTCAAATTGTGGACTTTAAATAAAATACAATTGGAGGATGCTTTGGTTGATATCTCGTGTGGATTGCCAGTGGCTGCAGCCGCGAAGAAGCATGGCGCCCCTCACACAACAGTCAGAAGGTACATCGCAACACGCAGCCCGTTAAAATAAAAAGAAACAGGGCCCGCTCCAGTAATGACAAAAGAAGAATAATAAGTATTGGTTTATCTGCATGTATATTACCTGCTGCCAAAGCAGGTATTCCGATAAATCGCAATGATCTTTTGAATAGTGTACAAGACCTTTTAAAAGAACTTGGAAGAGAAAATGATTTCGAGAATGACCGTCCTCCTGGCCGTACGTGGTTTTTATCTTTCTTGAAAAGAAATCCTCAAGTCACATGAAAAGTTCCTAAAATCTGAGTATAAGCCTGCATAGGAGCATCCGTCACAAAAGAGTATTTAACCAATTGGTTCAAAGAAGTTCATTATTCTTTACAGAGTGAAAACTTGCGAGAGATCATGAGAGATGAGAGTACCTTCTTGAGCCCAACTAAGAATCGTGTACTTGTATCTTACAATTACTTACCAAATCCACCTTTGGTTATATTGAAAACTTACGCCACTAATTTCCTAAATCCATTGATGTTGCTTGGTAAATTATAGAAAACAAAATGTTCTAGAATTACATTGAATGGTGTGCTTTTTATGAATGCAAACTTTTTATTTTAACCTAAGTACTAACATACTTTGAAGAAAGAAATGAAAAATTGTAATGAGATTAACATATTGGTACATAATGCAACTATCATAATGAATCAATTTTATTCATCAGTTATGTCAATATAAAGTATATAAATTTATTCGGAGAGAAGAATGTCAGATGAACACTACTGGCTCGTGCATATGGCCACTACTGAAATTTTCAGATTTTGGATTGGCCACTAATGAATCAAAATTGAGGTTTAGGAAAAAATTAATTAAAAATTGAACAAATTAAAGTTTTGGCATTTTTAAAAAATGCGTCTATTAAGGAAGAGTTGGGCTATGATATGCTCATTAAGTTTCAAATCAGGTAATTGATATTGAAGACCCATAGTTAAAAACCCCACAAAAATTGCTTAACCTAGGCCACTACTTGTGCTTTTCCCTTAGTGGGTATGTGTTATGCGGGTCCGGCTTCTTGCTGAGTGTTACCTGAGGTAAAGGGCTCTTCTCTAGGCGAAACAAAATTGAAAATTTGAAATAAAATCATGGTTAAAGGAAGGGAAGTCCAAATCACTCAGTTCACATACTGTCCAAAAATATAATAATCAGAAATTACAATTTTATCTTTCTTGTAGTTCCGTTATGGTGCTTAACGTATTAACGCAGCTTACGATAAAAAACGACGACATTTATCTTCGAAAATGAAGTATTACTTTGAACATTGAATATACAGCCCTCGGAGAATTTAAAAGGTTATTCTATGCAGAATCGTAGGAAATTCATCCATAAAATAAAATTGGAATACAACATTGTGTATCAAGATTGTAATTTACGTGTAAAAATTTTGGACCAGAAAAAGTAATAAATGTGACTGGTAAACATCTGAGATGTAGTTAAGGCTAAACATCCCGATTTTTAGTAAGATTTTTTTTTTAAGAGATGGCAGCACTTTTGGGGCGAATTTATTTTCGCTCTCAGTTGTGAACAGAATCATCAATATTAGATCTGTAAACGGATTTAGTAATAAAAAAAACCCATTAAATTCACGCTACGTTTTTTTTTTTTTTTTTTTTGTCAATTATTTTAGAATTTTTCTGGCGAACTATTTTTTTTTTAAAAAAAAGCTGGTTTAGTCCCTTAGTTAAGTCAATTGCGAAAATTCATTTTTTGCATAGGTTGATCGTAATTTGAAAAATGCGATTGTTTTTTAATTAAAACCTGCTGTTGTAGTAGTGAGGACCCACCCAGCTCTCAGTCAGCTACCGATCTGACGTCTCCCCAATAGTGGAAAAACCGACAGAATAGAGGCCAACAAAATTTGATATACTTTTTAGAATATAAATAATATTTTAAAAAACGAACCTGTGTGCAAATTTCAAAATAACTATATATGTTCTTCGATAGTTAATAAAAAGAAAAAAAAAAAAACTAAAAGAAACTCTTTTAAAGCATAGTTAGAATATCTATGAAATTTATAAAAAAATTTAAACCCAAGAGATATTAAAAATAATAAATCGACAAAAAATGGTATTTGGAACAAATATCGAGTTAACATATGAATACTTTAGGTAATTAAAAATACCCTAAACAAATATTTTGGCATTGTTCAAGAGGAATTTATTTCACTGATTATTATATTCGAACAACGGAATTCAAAGTGTAAAGTAATCATTAGGACCAAAATATGTGTTTAGTTTTCCACAAAAGGTAAATAAATCGAGAAATAATGAGTAAACTACAACTGTTATTTAAAGAAGTAAAATTTTTTATTTTATTGATAACAGTTAACTAAGAAATATATAACTGTTAATAATTTATCAATTCCTAAGAACTGTTTCATTGAACCCTTCAACATGAAAACACATTTGTAATATAGAATGTAACAGCTGATATTTATAAAATTTGATAATCAAGCTTCTGGTATGTCAGCTTATCAGGATTATGTCAGCTGAACTGTAGTCGAGGCCCATGAAATTAAAAGCTTGGGGCGGAGGATCTGGTGACAGAAATGAACTCTGCTTTCGAGCAATTGTATTTCAAATTTGCGACGTAGATATTTCAAATTTGCGACGGTAACTGTAGTATATTTGTGTTTCCAAGAGCTGTGGCAGCATTAACGCCTTCTGGATGAACGAATTCTGTCATGTATCGTGAATTTATAATAATTAAAAGTTATGTAAAATGAAAAGTTTCAAA
The DNA here is from genome assembly GCA_003667255.2 of Euschistus heros. Taxonomy (NCBI): domain Eukaryota; kingdom Metazoa; phylum Arthropoda; class Insecta; order Hemiptera; family Pentatomidae; genus Euschistus; species Euschistus heros. The sequence goes on from RCWM02000122.1 coordinate 1,531,471, forward strand.
ACACCTAAAGGGAGATAATAAGAAAAACGAGATAGTGAAGAATAAATATAAAGGTGAAATTTTTTGTCATAAAATCAATGTGTTAGAAAATCATCTAATCATCTATAATATCAGATTCGAGCTAATGTGGCATTTTATTTACCTTGAAAGACTTAAAAGGGTAATTAATTATGAATTGAGAACTGTTTTTGGACTGTCTTTTTTTTTTTTTCCTTTACATCTAATAGGATAAGACTTCCATGTAACATGGAATATATATTGACAATAATAGTTTGATTCATTAATATTCAAAAAATATATAGATAATGAATAGATGAAGTAAAGTATTGAATTTTCACGTAATAAAATGGGAAAGCCTACCTGATCTAATTTCTTTTTACCAATTAAACAGAAACGTTATCAAGGCGCAGAGAACAATATCTGCAAAACGCCCCTTTTTCTTAGATCTAAGGTCAACTAAGTGGATAACGCTTATCATAAAATAATTGCTTCTTCCCACGTCTTGCGTCTCTCATCAATATTCCATCCGTTATATTGGTTCCTTTAGATTAATAAGTAAGGTCAGTCAGTATGAATCAGTAAAGTGTTTATCTTATTTAATTAATTGATCTTCAAGAGCTTTAGTTGTAACAGTAAGCACTTACAAGTTGAACTACTAATTCAAATTCACTTGACGTACATAATTTAAATCCCGCATTTAAAATAGTCATGTTATTTCCCTTCACCAGAAGACAAAATAGACCCCTATCAAAAAAGACGGTGTATCAACAAAAATGTAATGATGTCAGCAGGAAAAATTAGACTATCAGTAAATCAAAGTTCAAAGTACAAACACATGCTAGACTTATAAGACGAGAAACTGCTAGTTACCGACTACTTCAACTTGACAAATGTTTAAAGCTACCAGTAAATTACAAAAATCTATTTACATTACAGTAATTAGACCCATTTCGACATACGGAGTAGAACTTTGGACTCCACTGAACCTTCCAATTCTTGTCATATCCAATCCTGAAAATCCAAAATCCTTCGAAAAATCCTCAAAGCTCCTCTTGATGTCACAAACTTATTCATAAAAATCTGTTCATATGTTGCTGATTTGGCCCAATCAGATACCTATATTTTCATAGTAAACTCTACACCAAATCGAATCGATTATTCTCCCAACTTACACTTCATTACCGAAAATCCTCCGAGGCGTGTGAAAAAAAGATGGCCAAGATTCCTTCTAATATAGAATTATTGAAGTCCTACATTTGGGTAGTTCTTTACACGTTATTAGCATGTCATTGTCTAAATTTTCCTCAAATTTACTTGTATATAATGTATACTGATGTAAATATCAATAGTTAAAAAAAAAAAACATATAAATTTAACAAAGACTCAATAGTGAAACTAATAATTCATGTAAAATTAAATATTAACGAATCATTGGAAATAATAAAATCGTTTAAAAGCAATCCAGGTTTTTGTTTAAATGGCCAGATAAATATTTCCAATTGTCCTATTTTAAATTTGTTTCCAGTAGAAACAGAAAAACCGAACAGTCATAGGGAAAACCTAAGGGATTGTCTATTTACCTGACCCCCCTTTCATTTATTTCTGCCTACTCTAGGTCCTGATAGCTAGAAGCTTTGCCTCTATAGCTGAGTATCAATATGTTCGATTTCTTGTCGATCATTTTATATATTATCTGACAATGAGTAATTAACTGCTGTTTTGAATTGGTTGTATGTTTTCGGAACTGATGATAAATGCTTAGCATTGGAGACTATTTTTAGAATTAAAAATCCAACAGAAATGGCAAGTAATGCACAATACATAAAATACAAATAATTCTTATAAAAAAAAAAAAAAATTGTTTATTATCTATAAATTTGTTGTTTTATCTGAGAACAAAACTAAAGCACTTGAATGATCAGATGCATTGGTCGTGATGACTAAAAGGAAATATATGTCACAGCTCCGTTATCATGCTTTTCTAATGATAATACAATAGATATTTGTTTTAGTGGTGTATTCGAAGATATCCCGCATATTTCATATTAGCTAGACTTGAGAACATAATTTACTTAATCATATTAAGAAAAACGTTTATAAATTTGCACCGATCTTATCTTCCAGGAAGAACGGAAACTGTGCCATTTCTAATGCCAATAAGTTTCGCATGGCTTAACCATATCCGAAATTCTTTGTACAAATTTGGAAATATAAAGATATAATGGTAATAATTGAAATTAAAATTTACAACATAAATATTAAAATTGAAACTTACTCTCTCATCAACCCTGGTTTCGTCCCAATCTCAACCTTCCAATCAATACTCATTTTTAGAGGCTCTTCCTCATACAATTTTTCTGTCTACCTAAAAAAAAAAAAAAAAAAAAAAAAAAAAAAAATGAACAAATGTAATAAAAATCATTAATATATATATATATATATGTGTGTGTGTGTGTGTGTGTGTGTGTGTGTGTGTGTGTGTGTGTGTTTAGTAAGGTTCTTGAGGTTCAGTCAATTAATAAAAAACAACTATTTTGGCGATGTTTCGAGACTATATTGTTCTCATAATCATGCCAATGTTACTAGTGGAGATTCGTATCAACTGGTATGAATCAAACAATAAAATTTACGAATAGAATATTACTTAAGGTAAGCATTATAGTATTTGTATCGAAGAATTATTACAATTAGGATTGATAAATTAATTGCAAGTAATAGAAATTGGTTTATCTGAAAACTAGTTTGGAAACATTCACCATCAGTTCTAATGTCTACAAAATGTTCAATAGATCAGCACTTAGTTATATAGATTATATATATTCATGTTTTAAAAATTGTAAGACAAGAAATCAAATATATTGGTAAAGCCTAAGGAGGCATACTTCTGAAAGATATCAGGAAGAATGGAAAGGGCCGGGGGGTAGAATGTGAGCTTTCTGTTTTCCCTACGACTGGTTAGGTTTTTTTTCGTCCCTATTGGAAACAAATTTCTAATAGTCCCATTAATGATTTGTTTCCAGTAAGAACTGAAAAACTAACCAGTCATAGGTAAAACGGAGAGCTCACATTCTACGAGACATTTTTCACTCTTCCTGATATCTTTCGGAAGTCATTTTGCCTCCTTAGGCAAGTAACAATATATTTGATTTCTTGTCTTAAATTTTAAAAAACTTAAATATACATAATCTATGTAGCGAAGTGGTGGTGTTTTCAAAATTTCATATGTTTTAGTACTGATGATGAATGTTTAACATTCGAAACAAGTTAAAAAAAAAAAATGATTCCAATAGAAGTTGCAATTATTACATTAATCCTAATAATAAAAAAATGTTTGGAAGAAAATTGAACCAGGATTATAATGAAAATAATAAAATATTATGGAAGAAGCTGAAAGTGTTGAAGGAAAATGGTCTCTGAGGATGAGAGCATTCTGGAGGGCTGAAGAAGACACAATGAAAGCCAGTTCAGAAAATAATTTAATGCTCGTATAAAGATTCCCTAATGTCTTGTTCGATAATTGATTGTTTTGTGAAAGAAATAATATTACATAATAAAATGAAATTTTAAAAAATGAAGGCTCATCAAGGTTGATCAAGACCTCGGTTGATCGAAAATTGATTATTCAAGTCCCGAATGTAATGATATAATATAATATAATATACGCAAGAAACTCTAAAACTGTACCAAGTGGCAAATTTAATCGGCAGTATATTTTAAAAGGTGATGCTTATTTGCTTCTATTGAAAATAATGTTTTATAGTATGTTCCATATTGCTCAAGGTTAACTGACCCATGACCATCCTGTACTATCGAAATTTACGTTAGTAAAATAAAATAAAATTATCAAAATTAAACATTCTTAAAAAAAAGTAATTGTAATGAAGTCAAGAAAAGTACTAATGCAAGTGCCCATCTCGCCTTAGATACCATTCTTTATTTTTTTTTCTTTAAGTATCTAACACGACACACAGATGAAGCGAACGAATTTGCTGATTTTGGTTTCGGTAATGAACGTCTGAATCTAATAATAAAAAAAAAAAAAAATATATATATATATATATATATATATATATATATATATATATTGGGGGCTAGGATTTATGGTAAACTTAAACTATCAAGACTTGTACAAACTAACGAAATTAAAGTATATAATCTTTCAAATTCACTATTGTGGTGTGATTAGTCTCAAATATTTTTGAGCCTATAGATCATTAGGCTATTAAGAAAATATTGCTCCGATTAAAAAAAAACGGAAAATGATATAGTTATCAGTCGATCGGAAATTATGCACCGAACGCGACCTAAGATTTTAAAGGTCAACACTAACATTTTACTGTCACATTGACACTTATAAGGTCCAGAGCCTAATATATTTTTTTTCAATTTTAATATTTTTTTCGAATTTACCTAATGCTTTGTTCCGTGGATATATTTTTTCCCTAGCCTATTAACTTTTCTATTTTAATCGCGCTGTATCGAATAATCAGTGACTTAAACTGACTGCTGGAAATCAAAAAAGAAAGCGCCATTCTTTTGGTTTGTTCAATGAGGGATAAATTATTGTGAAGGAGGAAGGGGTGAGGATTTCGCGTGTTGTATTTTTATTTGCTTAAATCTAATTATATTTTCAAATTGTAGAGCTCTTATTAAGCTATTCTAACTTAATTGAAGAATATTTCTATTCTATTAATTTTGTTCAGAAGCGGATCAGTTATATACTAGAAACAAAGTTCATTACTTATAATAAATAAATAGAGGCTTGGCGAATTCGAAGGTTTGATGCTGACACCACCAACCTTCAACCACAAACAACGCTATCGAAACCCAAATCTATCAGATCAGCCCTGACGTCATTGCGTCTTGGTCTACCCCTGGGACGTTTACCCGACGGCTTGAAACTGATTAGTCTATTTGGAATTAAGTCATTATTATATTCAATGCCTTTCCATGCCAGTTTTAAGCGTCGCGCTGTAATAACCAAAACTATATTTACCAGATAAACCTTGATAAAGATCATTACTCATTAACACTTTCAAAATCACAGCAATTCTCAATAGATATGCTGTTAGACAATATTCTATTATCGCAAATCCAATAAAAAAATTAGGCTGCCATAAAGATAAATCGAATTTTATCTATCTATTAACTTTGTTGCTACCTGTGATTTGGTAGCTTTCGTTGCTTACAGGTTAGCTTGGTTCTCAAAACCTCTCATTGTCTTTTAAACATTTTAATTTTTTCGTAGGAAGACATATCTGCTAAATTTTAAAAATGTCGATGTTTATTTTGGATACGTGAGAAAGGCGAAGAATTAAAAAAGAAATCTTTGTATTTCTCAGCAACATTGTAATTTTTGAAAAATATTGTTTGATGGAAGCAAATAAACAATAAAGTATGTTTCTTACAAAAAGGCGAGTAGCCATGTTTGCTTGTTCAAGGAAGGCAGGGGAAGTATAGATCTGTTGGGGTCCCTGTGCCCATCCAAGCGTCCATAATCCTTGGAGGCAACTCTAAGCCTATCTTACTTCTTGCACCGAATCCAATAAAAATAGAAGTAAATAAGAGATCTAGTACCGGTTTATCGTAGATGTGGCGTAAAGATTTGTTTTCTACTTTTTAATAATGTCATGTAAGTACCATGAAAGGGCGTTTTATGGTCAGCGTCGGATTTTTTCTGCGATTTTCTATTTCTTCTAATATTAGGAGTCGGTGATGTAATTAGATTATTTATTTTCATTTTGTGAATCAGTAAATTTGTTTTCCTAAAATAATTCCATTATTATTACAGTAATATCTAGAAATATATTTTCTAGTAAGCTGCGTTGTCATATTTACTAATAAGAAGAAGACCAGCAAGAATCGGTTTGGTTTCATGAAATTGCAATATTATAAGCTAAACGAAGAATCACATTAGCTAACAATTCTAGGGTTTTATTCTTCTTTAATTTTCTATTCACAATTAGTTTTTTTCTAAAACCTTCTTCCCTATATTTGAAAACCTTATCCATACCTACATTATTTTGAGCTTGGCAGCTATTTCTAAATCCAGAAAGTCTAGCTGCAATTAATTTGGAAATCGAATAAATAAATTTAGAAAATTTAATTCCAGAAGTTAAAGTATTAAGAAGACTGTTGTCGATAGAACAATCACGATGGATGTTTAATAGAATGTTTTTTTCTTCTTTAAATTACTTGACTTCAATTTGTTCCATTGTTTTTAATCCTAAAAAAACTAATTACTGCTTTTCCCATTGTACATTTGGCCTTCGTCATGTAGTTCCTATTTTCTTCTTTTGTGCTCTTTGAAAGAAACGTGTCCTTCTGGTGGGGAGGTAGATTGGCTGCGTACGCCCATCGCCAGGTGCTCAACGTGCGGGAAACCCAAACGTTTTTGTCCACTAAACAAACTTTCCTATCCTCTTAGTATAGAACATCCCGTTTCAGAATTATATTAAAACCTAAAAATATTTCATATTTATTTTTGATTTAGAGCAAGCAAAAGATATAGCGAATGAATAATTTTGAATATTAGACAATTATTAAACCCTATAACAAAATAACAGTGCAAAGAATTTATATCTATTTTCTAAATAAACTATATTTAATACTGATAATATAACATTACTTGACATAGTTCTGATTTTCTCAGCACAATTTACTATTACCGTAAGTCAAGTAGTCGTTCCTTGTTATAATTTAATCCTGTTTGCATCTATTAACAAAACAAGTTGTTGAGCACTAAAAACTATTTTTCATATTTTCCTTTCGTATGATCACGGAAATGTGGTTCGCACAATATACACACAATCTTCTATGAGTACCTTTTCTTGTCTTCCTCTACCAAGGCTACAGATGTGGCAGAAGACAGTAAATGGAGGGATGTATGGTGAGCTCGCATTGAGATGTAAGAAGCTAATGGCTGTTTTGTCAAATTTATTTTTGGGATTCCCAGACGTTCTAACACCTCCCCTCGGTGTTTTGAAATCGCTTTATCCAAATTTTTGACGTCGATGAGTAAGAGTATACGTCACGTCATTGCTCTGATCTTACCCTGTGCTCCTCCATCCACTTCTTAAATACAAGAACCTCTATATATTTTTTAACGATTAGGAAAAATGTTCGCGCCATCTGCCAACACATCAACTACATCTATCGAAACGTAAATCAGATTTTTCTTAATAATTGATGTCTATATCGTTCTCAGGAATTGGTGCATCGATTATTGTTATTGTAAATCTCTTGTTAAATATCCTACGTTGTTTAAACCAATGGGATTTAAAATATAAGGCAATAGCCATATGATGCTACGACTAGTGGCGTGTTCAAGTATTTCAAATTTATTTAGATTGCCGTATTGATTTAATTTATCTAACCATATTGTGTTCTTCCATGTGAATTTGATTTATGTTTTTACAGTCATCAAAATTTCTTTGTTCAGAAAAAGAAATAATAAACAAGAAAAAAAAAAGAAAAAGTAAAACGATAGGGCATTAAATTTGTAGTATTAATTTGGAAACTTGATTAGGTACTTTGTTTTAATTTATTTTATTTTATTTTTTTAATATTATTTCGATATATGTAAATCGTGTTAGCGGAAATTTTGTATATTTTTAATCAATACGTGCCCAGAAGAACCAAGTCATTTTCGTGGAGGAATCCAAATCGTGGACCTCTTATAAATCAAAAGATTGAACAGATTGTATAGGGTACTCTTTAAATCTATTCTCAGACTAAACGAATATCCTCTAAATATAACAGGTTTCATGTCTAAACTATTAAGAAATTGGATTCTATAAAACAAGCAAAAGGATATTCCAAATAATCCATAATTTCCAAATCAAGAAAAATGACAGCTAACATTTTTTCCATAAATTTAAAAATGGTAGTAAACTGACATAAGCTGTATTTACTATGATTAAAATTTAAACACATAAAATAGAGTTTAAAAACATTCGAGAAATAATGTACTTAAAATGAACTAACCTGTTTAAACTGACAAATGTCTACTGGTAAAAGAGATAATTATTTTTTGTGATAAACAATGAAAAAAAAAATGAATTAATTAGAATCAACGGAGCATTCCGGAAGAAGCCACACCGGAAGCTATTTAAAATATTCTCATTGCCCCATTAAAATGTATTTAAATAGAACAGGTGGCATCTAGAAACCATATCCGGGAAAGGATCAATTCAGTCTATGTCTATATTATAAGAAAATTATAATGATTCAATTTTTGTTCCTGTTTCATTATATAATTAATTATATTTTATTTAATCCTTTTTTATGAGTGTAAAGTTTAAAAATATTTCATTGACTGACAAAAACTTTTTTATTATAAAATGATTTCATCATACTCCTAATAGTAAATAATTTGATTTCAATATTTTCGTTATTGCTTACGGATTGCATTTTCTAAATTAATGTAACAATAATCGTTGCAAACCGTTTAAAGCGAATCGAATCTCTTGTTTTTGTATAATAGACGACACATTTCATATATCTCATTCCCGCTTATCCATCCTTTCAGAACTAGAACGTCATCGCTTAATCCAAAATTTTACATAAATAAAGAAGATATATTTTTCCAATCAGATTTTTTTGAAAATGAGTCGTTACTAGATGTATACGTTACATTTTTTTTTTTTTTTCATTCTCACATTAAAAAGGGAATTAGAATTTTTTCTTTTAAATTGATTTTATCGAAATTTAATATAATAAAATTATATAAGCAAATATCACGTATATCGTAAAATTTATTTATATATATATATATATATATATATATATATATATATATATATATATATATATATAATTAAATTTGTGTGTTTAATAATAAATTTCACTAAAAATCTCACTAAAGTAAACCTTTTAAAGCGGAATTTTTCTCATTAGACTGTGAACTTTACATTGAAAATAAACTGTGTCATGTGACGAGGGGGGACCAAAGCATAAACAAATCTGAGGAATGCTTCAGTAAAGAATTTAATTTTACAAATAATGAACATGTCACAGAGTTGCGATAAATAAAAATGCGTGCGAAATGAAACAAGTAACAAATATTATTATAGAAAAATAATTTAGAAATATGAACAAATGAAACATTAATTACATAATGATAGTTAAAACAACTAGTTGTGGGAAACAAAAAATAAAAATCATCACACGTTTCTCAGGAACCTTTTTCCCAGGGATTCCACTACAAATTCAAATATGTATTACTTTCATGTTACCGAAAGTGGTATATTTAAATATTTTATGTTAATATTGCCTATGTGTATTGGATTAGACAAACGTCATCCTTAAGAATCGTTGACTAGACAATTGTTTTCCTATTATCTATAGAGTATATATCAATATACTATCCATATATATAATCAGACGATATTTGTAATCAACACGCTGAGAGTAAATGATGTATTCATAAGGAACAACCGTTTAAGAAGTCATTCCAAGATCGAAGCAAAGCAATGACTGGCAAAGGAAAACAGATTTTAGAAAACATAACATGGCATATTCGGTTGGTTTTCAGAAAAACGTTTAAACCGTATGGTATCAACTATAAAATAAAATAATATTAGTTAGAGTTTTTATGCAACAATGCAAAATGATAAGATAAGAAACTTTGTTATGATTAGGTAAAACGTCATTTCAAAAGGCTAATGCCAGCGAATCGATAAAATTTATATCATAGGGTATTATGATTTTTACGGAGTATAAAACATAAATAGTAAACTCCCCATGAGCATTTTATTGTTTTAAATTGTTGTTACAATAAATAAAATCTGCCATAAATGTGTTAAACGTACTTATATAAATACATTTATGACAAATTTACAGATTGAACATTTTTCAATGAAGTAATATTAAGTAACTTAAAGAAAAATAGATTTATGAACTTAAAGCAAGAAAACAGAGCCTCATAAGTACGATTTTCGTACCCGTACGAACATTCTTCTGTTCCTTTTATTTGTACATATTTTAGAAATACTTAGTTACAATAATAATCACAGAAACAGTAAGAGAGATTTGATTCCATCCTAGTGTGCTACACAACTTAAAATGATCGATCTTACTGGTGAGTTGACAATCAAATCTTAAGGTCCCTTATATAGAAGGCTTTGGATGCGTTAGAGATACTCAATTCATCACTTCCAAAGTTATAAAGTTATATTTTATAGATTTTATATATACATACGGCGGGGGTAAAAATTCAAATAAATAAATATTTTCCATTTGAATAAATTTGTTCGAATAGCGAAGGTCGGTTTTAATTTAAAATACGAAAATTGCAAATATAATGCTGGTCGGCATTTGAGGATTCTTATTTTTGGAATATGCAGATTTCCAAAATCGTAGATACAAACTGCGAAAAATAGAATGCGAAATTTTTATTTTATAAAAAATTAAATTTTAATTCTGCACCCATAAACATACAATAGCGTAATTAATTTAAATAAAGCTTAAAAACCTCAATTAATAGATAAGGGAGTAGTTGGAAGTCCTAGCCCAAAAACCCAGATGGGTCTACGATCTGGCAACACTGTTAAAGAGATGCCCCACAGACAAATCTCACTTCATAAAGTAATTAAAACCATTAATGTAGGATTAGTTATAAATAATTTTGTTTAGTCAAAATAACAACGATTGCAATAAAAAATTATTAAGTACGCAAATTTTAAGTTATAATATAAATAACCTTTGATAGTTTTAATTAAAGCGTTATGATAGATAATAAATTTCTTAAATGTAGAAAAAAAAAATACAAGAATACAAGCCGTGAAAGACTAAAATAAAAAAAATTGAGGAATCTATTAATAATAAATTGTTGAAAAAACTAAAACTGAACGTGGCTTTTATCAACTCTTTGAATAAAATCTTATAAAATTATTTTAAACTTTTCTTAATAATGTAAGACAACTTTACAATATTGGTAAATATCTTAATAAAACATTTTAAAACCTATTTATCCAGCATAGTAAACATTTTAAGACACACTGTCAATGATTAAGTCCGTAGGTCAAGTACTGAACTTAGTACTTCATCCACATCGTAAATGTTTATAATTATCCCTTAAACATTAGTTATTAACAGATCCTGATTATAAAATACCTCATTAAAAATTAAAATATATAGACTGTTTTTTTTTGGTATAGATGTATCTTCAGTCCTACCTCCTTTTATATATATATATATATATATGTGTGTAAAACTACCAGGAAAATTTTCTATATGTAAGAAAAAAATAATTAATAATAATAATAATAATATATATATATATATATATATATATATATATATATATATATATATATATATATATATATATATATTTCATATTTAATACTATAAAATATTTCACATTTTTTTTGTAATTGATTGCAAATTAGCACTACTTTTGATTATTATTCATAAGAGAGAAAATTATTATTAAAAATAATTATTTGAATAAAAAATAATTTAAATAAAAATTTAAACTTTAAATTATATTTTTATCTAATTTTATTAACTACTTGTTAAAATCTACTACATGTCTACCTTGAAGATTGATTAGGATGCTGTGAAAAATGTAGCTAACCGCTTGGAAGGGGCAGCACCGCCCGATAAAGTATTTCTCTCAATTGTAAAAAATGATATGAACATAAAATGTAGGACTTATTAAGAATAATTTGAGTAAACTTTACAGATATGTGAATGTTATTAAGTCTTATAAAACTTAGAAGCCAGTTTAAGCGGGTTGCTTAGACATTTTCTTATTAAGTATAAAGTTTTTAACTTGCCTACGTAGGAAATCCATTTGCGACTTAGCATTCTCCTGTAGACAGTACAATCCCCATAATCCGGCCTTCTCGCAAAAACCTCCCTTGAGACAAAGAATCGGACGATATTCCAGAAAATCTTACAACCTCGATGGTAAAACAGGGGAAAGCAGGAACCTGGTTGGATGAAATTATCGTGACGATATAGTAACGTTTGTGATAAAATAATTTTAAGAAAATTATATTAGAAGATATAACACTAACATTAAAAGTTTAAAACCTCACAAAAATTGATGTTTTTAACAAAAGCAAAATTAAGTTTGTATTTTATTTAAGAACATATACATTTATATACGCGTTTTTATGATAATGAGTTGAGTTTATTAAAAAAAAAAAGATGAATCATTTTTAATACTAAAACTTTAATTTTTCAGTATCATAAACGGGTTTTCTAATAAAACTTTTAATTATTAATTAATTCTAATAATTTCTAATAAAATAACTTCTAAATATCTGTTATTTTTATAGCAATTTATTATGCTATAAAAAAAATCTGAAAATGCAATAATTTTTCATTTTTTGTTCTTATTCATTACATTCAGTAATCCGCAATTTTAGGTAATCTGTCAACTTTCTGGACCCATATTTGTCGGATTATCGAGATTGTACTGCAATAATAAATAAATATTAAAATTTCTGGAGACTATATTGTAGAGGGTATATGATTTTCCTAGCTCTCTTGTCGAGCGTTTTTGTCACTCGGGGTTGACTAGGTCTTGGTCCTCAGATAATATTGTTCTCATAGCCTTAGGAGAGATTGTATATTATCTGTCAGGACCGCCAGTATTCAAAATTTAGAACGACGCGAAGGAAGTATGCAGTACGACTTTACTTCTTATTTTTTAGTAAAAATATGATTTTAGTACAGTAAAATTATGTAAAAATATTAATTATATCATTATTAATATTACTGATAATTTATTAACTACTTTCCTTCAAAACAAAAATATTTATTAAAATTTGTGAAACAATATTTCTAGGCTTTATAAATATCACCTATTGACGAAATTGAGGAAATAGTGTAAGTGCCTGGGCTTCCTCTATCTTACGAAAGCAAAAAAGCATGCATACTTGAATGTAAATTAATACATATTATTTTAAACAGACCTCTTAATAATAAAAAAGGATATATATATATATATATATATATATATATATATATAATATATATATAAACTATTTTACAATATTCGGGTTATGGGTCCTTTATTCTTTATTATTAATATAAAGGACCTATAACCCGAATATTGTAAAATAGTTATTTATATAATTTCTAAGGGTCGACAAAATATAATTTTTATATATATATATACAATTTTTGTAAATTGCAAATATGACTTCCTGAAACGTTGTAGCCAATAGTTGTTTGATATTGATTTCTAAAAATAAAAAAAGATAAACTACAATTGTTTATTTTAAATTTAAATAATTAAAAAAATAAAATAACTTAAAAAAAAAAAATGAATTATTAAGAGGTCTTAGTTTTAGAGAATAAATTCATCAGAGAATCGTAATATTATATAAACATTTTCTTATGTCAAATATATAAAACTTCCTTAATTGCATATTATCTATATACTAACAAATATAATCTTTAAGCTAATCAAAGTGTATGTTGACTGATTATCTACAAATGTACTTTGGACAGCTAGATAACTAGGATTCAATGGTGACATGTCGAAGTTTGACACATGATCAAGTAGTAAGTCTAAAGTTGGACTTTGATCAAACCAATAGGTTAAACTATTTTAAAAATTATTTGAATAGCAATTTAACAGTGTGCAGTGTCTCTTGTATACTGAAAAAATACCATTATATACTATAAAAAAATTAAATTATATAACTGTATGGTATACAAGAAACTAGGCATCTAACGAATAAAATTGTGCATTTAACCTTAAATAGGGCTAATGGTTGACATTTTAAAACTATCATCTAAAAAAATATATAACTAAAGCTAGTTAGTATTTTATTAGTTAAATTATTAAGCATAAAATTAAATTTAGGGGGAAAAAATTTAAGTCTCTTATATGCCCAGATCATTGAGGAGAGCTGTCAAGCATCGGAAACAATGAATGAGCAGTTGAGACAATTATTGATCCCTAACCTACCCCATGAAGGAGTAGAATAGAAAGAGAGGGGGCGATGAGGGGTTCCACTTACCAAAGGAAGGGAGGCTACCGCTAACTGGCCCGTGGCTCACTGTAGACTGGCACCGATGACGCTTCCAGCCATCCCCACTACGCTTCTCCCCCCTCCTCTTTCTCTTACCCCCACTCCAACCCTTCTTTTACCTGCTTCGTACCCAGCTTGGTCCCCAAGTTCCAAATAACACATCTCAAAATGCCTTTAGGGTTGGGAACATATTTTTTCTTTTTGGACGTGCTATTCACCATTTTTTCAAGATAATAAAATCCATAGTAAAATAAAGTCGTCTAAAAGGCAAATAAACTTAAAATGAACAAGCTGATGTCTTTTCAAAGTCTGCATAGAAAAAAAATAACGTGTTACCATTGGAATAAGCTTTGGTACCATTGACTCAGATTTAAAAAAAAATGTATTACAGTCGATTCTCGTTAACTTGAACCTCGATTACTCCAAATCTTCGACATTTCGAATTATTTTCAATCCCCTTGGAAAAACCTATCTAAATAAAAAAATAATCATACATAATTCGAAATAATTTTACGATTATACAAATATTGCAATATTTAATTATACTGGTAATACGAAACAGTTATATGGTGAGGATGTTCCTTCTGACGAAAAAAAACGAGGAAGAGGAACCAGCAGGCGTTACACCCAAAGAGGCCAAAGCTCATAAGCTGTATCTACTTCACGTATATTTGTGTAAAAATACTAGTGATGTGCCAGACAGTCTAAATTCTTCGACTATTTCAATCGAAAATATGATTCTCAAACATGCTGCCAACAGCCTTAAGCTGAAGAAGATTATGGACTTAATTTTTAATCTATAATGTTGTAATGTTAATTTTAATGTTTGTACACATTTTTGTTGTATTTCCTGTTGATTACACTATTCTTTACCTCAGTAACTCTAATTTTCGTTTGGTTTACCTCTATATCTCGCTACCTCTGTAAGTCGTATTTAATCAAGAATGACTTCAATAACTCGAACTACACGTATTTATCTCGAAGAAAAATCATAGTCCGAGCGGTAACGACTAGCTACTAAGATAATAAAATATACATAAATTACCAAATGAAATTTAAAAAATTCGTTACAAACACTGATTTCCAGTTTCTAGAACTGAAAAAAAGGGAAAAGGTTTGACAAGGAAAATAATTGAAAGAAACCACTTGTTAATTTTGAGTTTACAGACAATAGTCTCAAATTATCCAGTTTTTTTTATCGGAAGAACTTATTTTGAATCGTTTTTATTTTTCATGCTATTTTATTTTATTTTTTAAATATGTTACTCCTTATATAACAATCACTCCATGAACAATATAATATTACGCTTGAACTAGCAATTCATGTATTATGCAAAATGCATGGAATGTGTTGTATCACTATCAAATAGTAGGGGTGTACGGAAGGGAAAACAGAAAAAAAAAGATTTAAAAAAAGGCATATAAAGTTGTCTAGTATAAAAGCTATCTAGATTTATGATTTCTAAAGTATAAAATTCTAAAAAAGAAATTTAATACAGAAATCTAAATACTAAACAAACATATATAATAATCTAACCAACATTTTGTTTTCTTTCCACCGAATAAGAATTCTAAATGTAACGAATGGACCGATGCATACCTAAGAAATTTAAAGTTCGCTTCTCAAAGCCAAAGTACTAAGCACTTTTATTTTAATTTATTTTATTAATTTATTTCTTAAAGCTTTTTATTGAAATTTAGAATTGTATACAAAATAATAAAACATTCAGTAAATGTGAAAGTAATGTTGAAGATAACATGTCAATTGCTTGTAAAGCAACTACCTATTGCTAGCACTTCGATAAAAGGTCTTTATTATCGACCAATAATATGGCCAGTCTCGAGGCCATATTTTTTTTTAGACACCTCGGAGGATTATCGGGAATAGAATGGGAAAAATGTTGAGAGACTAGTGGATTTGAGTGATGATGGATTCTGCAGTGAAATGAAAGGTATCTGGCTTGAGCTGTATTAGCAACATATGGAATATTAAGATCATTGTGGATAAGTTTATTTTTGACAAAGTAAGATACATTGAGGATGTTTCGAGCGAGATAAATTGAATGGTTTAGTGGATAGCAAAAGCTGAACTCCGCATGTCTAAATACGTCTTACTACTGTCAGGCAAATGAGTCTTTTGTAATTAATTGAAAATTTTGAACCTTCTAAGCATTTAATCCAAAAATATGAAAATGGTGAACCCTCACAAAAACTCATAAATCTTACTTTGTATTGGGCGTCACGTCTATAAAAATATATGGAATCTTAATCTATCGAAAAGAATAATGGGATCTAGGTTTTGATTTTTTTCCATACATTATACGAGTACATTTTAAAACTTCCGCTATTACTGTTGTTCTTTTTTCGTTTATGGAAGCTCACATAAGTGATTCAGTAAGTTAGGCAATGTAGCCAGCCAATTTCTAAGAAAATAGCCCAATTCAATACACACAATCATTTAAATTCATTGTTATTACAAATAAATGAAAATGAAAAAACAAAATATTGCTTCTATGGAACACCAAGTCATGCTAAATAAGAAAAATGATCGTAGGTATTTTAAAATTCAATGCTGCCCACCACAATCTCATACATATGGAAACCTAAATCGTTCATTAGACACCTTTCTCGTGCACTTGATGTTAACAAAACGATATTTTTTAATAAATGATGTTAGAAATTTTCTAAAACATTAATGAAACTAAACCACGATGGATAGTGCTGAGAACACCAAAATGAAAATGTAACGGATCTCCTACGAAATGCAAGAAAAAGTTAGAAATGAGGCTAACTACAATGAATGAAAGAAATACATAAGTATATATAAAAAAACAAAAATCTATATGAAAATAATGAAGACTATATTATACATTAGAAAAGAAAATTATTAATCTGTTATTATGATATCTTGTTATAACATTTTTTAATATGCTGGAAAATTATAAAATCTAGGAAATTTCCATTGAGAGGAAATTCCTCTAGTTTTAGGAAAATATTAAACTTAGGGGTGTAACAAAAATTGAAAGAGCGGGATTCAGTATTCTAGTAGGGATAGAGCTAAAAAAAATATTCAATACAATAACTGATAATAACTATCTAATATTAAATTAGAATTTAAAAAATGGGGGCTTGAAATGAGTTTCTAAAGAAATTATTACTATCCTCAACTTAATTTGCTTATAAAAAAAAAAAAATAATAATAAAAAAGTTTAATATATTATTGAGTTAAGAGATTTAATATAATTTGATGAAAAAAAAAAAAGAGGAAATATTTTCCCTTGAAATATTTAATAGTAAAAATCTTTTCCAATGAAAAGATTAAGGCCATATTTTCAAGCCTTGTTTGTAATATCCGTTGGTTTATTTATTTATAAGCTGTAAGTTTCGTCATTTATTAAAAACTTATTTCTACTTCTTAATTGCTTGACATAACTATTTAAAATATTCTCAATTAAATTTCTGATCCGAAGGAAACTGTTGAGAAATTTTCGATCCAAACGACACCAACAGAGCTAGAGTGTATCAAAATGTTACATTCTTAGGGTGAAAAAAAAACATCACAAAAAAACTATAGACCCCCAGCCAAAATTAATATCAATGGTAAAAAGAAGGGGCAGGAAATATCTGTACCACTTGGGAAAAACCTGATAAGTAGATTTTTGTGCAAGATGAGATAAGTACTCAGGGCAAACCGTATTGGTCTCTTACATATCGTGTAACAAAAATCTATAAGAAAAATAGTATTGCCAATATTATAAATTAAAAAAAAAAAAAAAAATTATTTATTAGACTTTTATTGTTATATCTTGTTATTACATCTGTTATTCTGCTAGAAAATTATGAGACCTTGGAAATTGAGAGGAAATTCCTTGTAAAGGGATAGAGCTAAAAAAAAATATTCAATGTAGATCCGTACGATCACAAATATGAATTGACAGAAATAAATAATAAGAATAACGAAACAATTAATAATAACTAGAAAATAACCATTCAGTTCTAAACTGTACGATATTACTTGAAAAGTATTTATAAGTTTCTGAAAATTCGTTAGCTACCTGTAGAGTATAACTGCTTTTGCTTAAATATATTTAAAAGAGCTAAGCTTATTATTAATCAAATAAAATGCAGTATATGCTCAACAAAATGCACAAGTCACTTGTCTGAAAATGTGAAAAATCACGTATTAATTTTAAGGCTAAATATTAGATTAACAATACATTTCTTTAAGAAATGCATATTTCCAAATAGTGTATTTTAAATACCTTCAATGAAACATTAAAATAATAATTTCCAATTAAATATTTAACTTCTGCTTTAACCCTAAAATGTTTTTCGATTCTAAAACTTTAATTTTAATTGGTTTCAATATTTACTGCGTGTATATGGATGTCAGTAAGAGAAGATAGTAATTTCTTAAAATCTATAATTCGTTTTCAAGACCCCCCACAAATTCAATTTATAGACTAAGGCAAATGGATTTAAGTCCAGAGTTGAATCATTGGTAATGAATTAGCATATTAAGAGGCAAAGTCTGAATCCGAAGACTCTACTTACCAAACAACATCTAGATAATTTACAGCTATTTTTACCAACCATAGCTTGTTATTGACAAGATATTTTTTACTATATTTTCAAGTAGTTAAAATCAAAATGTTACCTTAAATATCAGTAAAATCTGCCGATTGATAATATCAATATAACTACTGATACATAGATGTATTGTAAGGATCTATATATTTTTTATTATAACAAAAAATTATTGAATTGACAAAGACAAATTGTTAATAAATATATCCAGGGATGTTGAAAATCCATTTATTTATTCAGCAATAGACCCACCTCACACCGCTGATCGGTAAAAGAAGGTTGGATTAAGAGAACAATAGGACCCTACCACGTCAACAGGAGATCAAAGGACTAAAGAAATCATCAGTGATATTGAATTCAAAAATTATTATAGTATTTGAAACTTCAATTAAAAAAAAAAAAAAAAAAATCCTTTTCTACGAACTTTTTAATATTTTCTATATTAAATATTTTAATTAAAATTTTCGTATTGAACTTTTTGTAGACTTTAAATAAATGCATACATCCAATTCATTCACTATTCATGCTCAACAAACTATCAACTATTTTTAACAGAAGATTATAATTGTTATTTGAGGCGTGGAAATGCAAAAGGGGGTTTTAAAGGGGGTAAATCCACTTTTTATCATTTTTAATTTTTTTTAGTTCGCGTCCTCAATAAGGTCCACCCCAGTAATCGTCCACCCTTCAAAGTTTGGGTTGACTATATGTGTATGTGTATGTGTGTTTCGAAGTCATCATGGGTTTAAACTTTGAAGGATGGACAATTTACCACCTTATTGAGGACGCTACCTAAAAAAATTAGGAAATGATAAAAAGTGGATTTACCCCCTTTTGCATCTCCACGCCTCATTTTTTTTTTTTTATGATCGAAAGCTTGTAAATAATTGTATATGATGATAAATTTCGCACATTCAGACAAATTTCCAAAAAAACAACTAACTATATATGTAATACGATTCGTATATAGTTGACTCCCACAACCATATATGTATGTAATATATTCCCTAATAGTTGGGTATCAAACGTTGTTTTCACAAGGTTCATGTTTCCTTATAATTATTTTATTTTTGACGATCCTCTTCAGAACAACTGAAAAATAGGAAAAATGTTTTCTTATGTGCACTAATTCAATAAGCACAGTTGGCTCTCGGTAATTTGAATCTCTCGATAATCTGAATTATTTTTCCTATACCTCGATAAGTTGAAAAAAAGGCATGGTCCCTTCAATAATTTGAAATTGAAGCAAGAGCATCTAGCTCGCCAGCATTCCATAATTTGAAATAAGGGCTCCACCATTCTCTGTAATTTGAAGCCTCCCTCCCCACTTCTTGGGTTGGTTTGGACGTATTTTTTTTTTGTTAAAGCGGGACGAATTCTACTCTACCGGACTCAAAGTGAAAACTTCTACCAAACCGTGGGAATTTAACGTTTGAAGATTTTATTCATGTTGAAGATATTGGTGTCCGCGGATCACCAACAGGGGATGAATTTTTGATCTATTGGAATAAGGAAATTAATGGAGAAATTTAATCCCAGCTCTCATTACCTTAGAGAATTCACCGACTAAAAAAATATAAAAAATTATCACCATTAAAAAAATATAAAAACGGTCATTAAAAGGAAACATTTTTTTTTTTTTCATAAAATGAGCATTTAGACTGTAAAATCTATATTTTTATGGTTTTACATATGTGATCGATATTATTCTGTACATTTAAAAAAAAAAGTATATCGTAACCGATTTTATTTCATCTCTTTTTGTCTGGCCCCTTACTTTCAAAATATATAGTCGTCTAGTGATGGAATTCGATACACGATATATCGATAAGTAGTTTACTATATATCGTTATCTCCATATTATAAAAAGGAAAATACAACTATTATATATATATATATATATATATATATATATATATATATATATATATTTTTTTTTTTTTTTTTTTTTTTTTTTTTTTTTTTTTTTTTAAGTAACCCACTTCGTATAAATAAGGGAAATTTTTTTAACTATGGACGTAATGTTAACTTGTGTTACACTCCCTCAAATTAGGAAAGAGGAAATAAGAAATTATTAAAATATAAAACACTAAATCCATGATGAAACTGATGTTAACTTCTGAAAACGTACTCACATCAAAGAAGTAAAATTAAGAAAATATCAAACTTCTGATAAACTTTCTAACATATAAATTTTTTTTTTTTAGATAGAAGTTTTTATTGAATTAATATTACAATCTGCCTAACCTAATGATAATAAGAAATATATATGACAAAGAATCTATTCACACAATATGTCTCACATCAGGAAAGTGGAAATAACAACATAAAAATATATAAAATACTATAAATCCTTGTAGTAAGTAATGTTGTCAATTTGTATCACACTTGTTCATATTGGGGTAGAGAAAATAAGAGGATATTAATATGTAAAACTTTGTTGTTAAAACTAATGTAAACCTCTGTAACATCTTACCATGATGACCAGTGGTTCGAAGTCGTTACTTTAATCAACTAAAACGATAAAATAAACAGAAATATCATTGTAACGAAATTAGGATACATATAATGGTATTTAATTAAAAAAAGAAAATCACAATAAATCGATATTTTTTGTCAATGATATATCGTGAATCGATTTCGGAGCTCAAAATATTGTCGATATGGAATATGGATATTTTTCTTACAATAGCCATCCCTACGGACGAGTATTTTGGTTTTTGTTTTTTTTTTATTTTCTTTATACCATAGCCCCAATTTTTTCCATTTCTAGGTAAGCTATTTCAAATTATAAAATTTAATAAAATAAAGAAGAAACAATTAAATATTTATTTAAAAATAATATTTTAAGTTTTTAAATACTACAGTATATACTGCATACTGTTCTGTGATCTACCGAGTACCGGAAACGAGCCCATAAACTTTTTTTCAAGACGAGAGTGTCTTGACTTGAAAGTGCCTACAAATAAGGCAGGGTATATCAAATCAAACGGTTTTTTCAATGGTTCCCTGAAATTGAGTTCTTGTCGTGCTCTATTTCTTATAGAAATTTTATGTATCATAGATAATTTAATTTTATAAAGGAAAATTATTCAAATTTAAATAATATGTAAAAATTTGGGAAACGAAAAATGGAATGTATTCTCATATTTATTCCGCAGCTGAAATACTGATTTTCGTATCTTTTATTATAGTTACATTATTATTATAATTACTTCTATCCCGCATTAAAGGTTCTATTTTTTCATAAGAGGTTTGGTAAAATTAGGCTTATTATCGAAAAACTCTTATTTGAATATTTTTTTAGTTAAATGATAACGAACATGCAATCCTTAACTTAGTTATGTTATAGACACTACGTTATCTTGGTTATTGAATGCTTTTCTTGGAGGTTGTTGGGCACCTGTTACCCTTACGTATAAAAAAAAGGGTACTCTTCTACCCCAGCTTTCCACCCTCTCGAACAAGATGTAAAAAAAAAACACATGTATAAATATAAATACATGTTAATTAATATATTTGTTATATGTTTATAATTGAAATGAACTTTTCGAAATAAAATTTATAGAGCGTCTTATTAAAGAATAATGGGACAACAAATAAAATAAATAACCTAATATTAAATTATTGAATGAGATGTTGGATGGGATCAAATAAATTTAGATAAAGTTTGAAAATTAACAAACATATTTGATTTTATATGTCAACGTATCGGCCAAATCTTTGATGACCATTATCAGGGCTAAAACAAATAATATTCAAATAAAAAAATAAAACAAGGAGGAAAGGAAGAAAAGAAAAAAATATATATATAAATAAATAAAATAAAATAAAAACAATAGGATTAATTATCAATTTGAAATGATCTGAAAAAAATGTAGATATTATAAAATTATGAAGAAAATATATTAAATAAAATTAAATATAAAAGGGTTTATAAACAATATAAATTTCTATATGTAATGAGTTAACATTATAAGGAGGTTAAAAATAAAATACAGTAAAATTAAATAAGATATAAGGGGATCAAAAGTTTTACTCTTTTATGATAGAAAGTGTAAATAAAAAACTGAATGAAGTAATAACAAAACCATAGCAGATGGAAAATTGAAAAAAAAAAAAAAACACTTTAAAACTTACCTTTAAATTTAACTTTAGCTTTTTTAAGGGGTTTTGAATATTCTTTGTTTTAGCCCTGATGATGGACATCAATGATTTGCTCGAAACGTTGGCAAAGAAAATAAAATCTGTTTGTTAATTTTCAAATATTGTCAAAAATATTTTCTGACTGATCACACCGCATCATATTCAATATATTCATCCCGTCATTCAGCATAGCTCTTCAATAATATAAAATTTAAAATTAGTAATTAAAAATGGGTATCTCCTGAGATAAAAAACCAAGATTGAGTTTCTCAATCACTCATAGTATCTCAGTGATAGTGAAATATTGGCAAGGACATAGTTCAGAATATGCTTACAATTTGTGAAAACCACATAAAATGGATGGTATCTCAAGGGATGCCATACCTAGAAAAGATTTAATTAGTCAAGTCGTAATGTCAATGATATTCTTTAAAACGCATTTAACATTTTTAGACATATATATACATATATATGCAAAATATATGAATTCCATAATAAAAAACAGGGAATTCGTATAATAATGGCGGTTGGAAAAATAATTTTTCGAAAAAATTCGATGGAAGTACTTACACTGAAATAGAAAACTTGAAAGCACTGCCCTAAAAACCTGTGATTTTGGACTTACAAGTTTTTTCCAAATGGTACAGATACTTCCATGTGAACTGCCACTTCTTATAGTTTTGCCCATCAATTAATAAGAAGAAATATTTTTTTTAATAAATGACGAAACTTATTGCAAATAAATATCGCAGACCTATGGATATTACAAATAAGGGCTTGGAAATATAACAGCCATGAAACATTCTTTTTTTTGAAAATAAAGATTCTTGAAAATATTTTTCTAAGAAAGTATTTAAGGGGTATAAGATTCGTCCTATTCTTTTTCATCATATTATTCTCTTTCTTCATATAGTCTCTTAACTCAATGTTTATTATTTTAAGCAAATCAAATTTCGGATAGTAATTTTTTTTAAAACTTATTCCATGCACTTTTTTTTCATTATTAATTTAATATTTAATAGCCCAATAAAAAATATAACATAGTGCAATAATATTTTTCTGATAAATTGTTTCAAGGAGATAAGATCTCTTATTTTTCATCAAATAATAAAAAAAAATATTATTGCGGTTATATTTTTTATTGGGCTATTAGTTATACCTTCAGGTTTATTAAAAATATTTATGATATTAATAATAAAGGAATCTAAATTTCTCTTCAACAAGATGAACTGATCGGCAATTGACATCATAAGTGGCTTTCAGTCGGTGATAAAGATAGGCAAAACTTCAGAGTAATAAAATAAATTAGAATAATAAATTGACGTATAAGTAGAATATTTAATAAACAAAAATGACTGAATGCTTTTAGTAAACACGCAGCAGGTCTCGGAAGGGTTTACTTTTGAGCCCTCTTGTGCTGGTCTCCAAGCATGGGTTGGGTACTTCAGCCCGCAGATGGTGGACTTCTTGCCATAGAGTGAGTAGAGAATATAACGTACTAGAGATGATCTAAACCGATATTTTTCAGTAACAGGGACGACCTGTTAATTTCCTGCCTACAGTTAATAAAACTTTAATTAAAAAACATTAATGAACTATCAACAAGATCATAAATAATTGGCAAACTATTATTTAAGATGTTTTATAACAGCATACATATTTTTTATTTGACTTATGACTAGCAAAAATAATATAATTGCTTATGTATAAATTTCAGATTTGAGTGTATTTTAATGATTATGAAAATTAACAATACTAAAATTTAGAAAAATGTAACAGTGTCTAATACAATGAAGACCGGCTGACATTTTACCAGAAAATACTCGCACGAGTGGAAGTAAAAATACTGGTTTAGGTAAAAGAGTATCTGGTAACAGGTAGAGATGACAAGTAAGAAATACTAGTTTAGGGTAGTACGCAGTACGAAGGTAACAGGTATTTATGTTGTTACTAGTACTGAAGTGAGTACGCAAGTATCTCGTCCCTACTACTTCTGATTATCGGTAACAGGGACGCGGTTCAGTCAGCCCATACCTGTTACAAAATAACAGGTATTTTGTAAAATAAAAAATAACCAGTATTTCTGAACCACCACTATTACGTACTAGATACATATTGCTCGAAGACTGAAAATCTCTTTTTTTAAACCAAAAATATTACAAAACTGGAAATATTTTTACCAATATTAATGAAATTCTTATTGCATTTTATTATTCTACAAAACAGTGTTATTTTCATTTTGTGTTTATATTATTATATAAATTATATATTATTATTTGTATTAACTGGCTTGCATTATAATTTCACCATCACTTATTATGCTTAGTACTGGTATCGTTTATTTGGCTGTGTAGATTTTTTGTTTAGTTTTCCTACTGTGCTTATTTGTCGTTATTTGCATTTATTTAAGTACAATTTACTCATTCTTGCTACAATTTGTTTCATGTGACGTGAACATCCATACATGTAGCTATGCTATTATTGGCCTATTCGGTTTTCTGTAATTTATTTTCAATAAAGACTGAAAAAAATATATTTCGCAGATGATCTAAAAATTATTATGTTTCTTCTTATAGTATAAACTTTGTTAGAAAATCTATGAGCATTTATAGTCGTTAGGATGTTCAAAAATTACTGGGCTAACACAAGCTGTTTGAATCCGTAACTATTATATTTATTTCTACATTAATCGATATAATATTGAAAAAAAACTAATAGGTCATTATAAAATTTAAATATATAATATATATATATATATATATATATATATATATATATATATATATATATATATATATATATATAATGGCAATCACTAACTGCTTTTTTTATATATATATATGTCTTAGTAAAGATATTTTTAAAATTTCATTAAACTGATATAGAGGCCACTTTTTGAACAGATAGATGGAAAACGAAATGCTGCTATTATAAACTGATTGTAAG
This sequence comes from Euschistus heros, assembly GCA_003667255.2. Classification (NCBI taxonomy): domain Eukaryota; kingdom Metazoa; phylum Arthropoda; class Insecta; order Hemiptera; family Pentatomidae; genus Euschistus; species Euschistus heros. The sequence goes on from RCWM02000122.1 coordinate 1,557,147, forward strand.
TTAATTTTGTAAATGTTTTTAAATCATGAAATAATGAAATTTATATTTTAAAAATAATGTTTGGATTCTATACCGGATAATTCCTACAGTAGCCTAGTATGTTTGGTTATTTTTTATATTGTCTATACATTGTATATATATATACACACACACACACACACACACACACACACACACATGTATACTATCTATATATGTACTTTGGTAGGTACAGTAGCTCAATAGACAACGCACTAGCTCTCGGGCCCGAGTGTGAGTCCGAGCGTAGCCAGAAAATTTATTTTCTGTTATTTCAACGATTAGAGGTCTCCCCTCCTGGGACACACTCAGCCTCTATAAACCTGGTGGTCAAGCGTAATTTCGGACAAATATCACCTTTACCTTAGTAAAAGAACACATTCTTACAAACGTACTGAACCATGGACCCGTCATGAATTGTAAGTTTTATATATACACAACAAATTAAGAAAACAAATTAAAATCCAGTGCCTAGAACAGCCTGCAGTTGATTTAACACTAAACCTACCAACGTTTCATGACTACCACAATTTATCGGTAAAAAAACAGGGATAAGAAAGAAGTAGAAAGTACACACATTTGATATATTTTTTAATAAAAGTAGTAAAGTCATAAAGCAAAGAAATGAAAGTTGTTTCCACGATCTGCCAAAAAGTCCGAAAAGGGTTATATTAGCACTTGGAATTAGTTACAGATGCTCCCAGACCTTCTCAGTCCTTCGCTCGTTTCTTAAAACCTAAACTATTGATCATTTTATAGATATCATTCCTGAATTTATAATTTAAGTCAATAGCTGAATAATTTTCTTCTTTCAAAAATAAAGTCATATACATAATGACAGATATATTATTAATGTTCTTATTATTAAATATTTAAACACATTTTATGTAAAAAAAATATAGTTTAAATATTATTCTTAATATACCATGAAATGGATCAATCGGCTATACATAATCATATGAAAACCGGGCTATTTTTCTCTAATAAAATCCCATATTTTCAAAGCATCTAAAGTGTACATCCGGAGAGTATTGAAAAGACAGGTTTTCGGTAGAAACTATTTTTAGAAGCAGGTAAGTAGTTACTTGATACCTGTTCTTGGACCGTCAACCCAAGTAGGGCATGCTATTTCTCTATAGCCCTTCAACAAATTTCCTTTCTCTTCTCAAGAAGAAAAATCTGGAACATCAACATAATATTTTCGGAACAAGTAACAGAACAAATATCATTTATAGAATTCAAATTTGAAATCATTATTAACTATTCCCAAATAAAGATAAGCAGACATTCGATTTAAGACGGGAAAGAATTTGAAATCTAATAATGAACAAACCCTCCGAGGCTTTTGAAAAGAAGTTGGCCTCGTGACCTTCTACTATAGAACTTTTATTAAAGTTCTACCAATGGGTGGTTGCTTTAGAAGTTATTGTCATGTTACTGTATTCATCTCCCCACACATTCACTAGATGTATATATTCTACAGAGTAGTAAATATCAATAAAACGAAATCAATAAAGGATAAACTTATTAGTCTAATTGTAAGTGCTAAGTTAAAATCAGTCATTCGTTATAGGTCTGCCCATAAATGATGGAACTGAAATGTACAAGTCATTTGAGGACAATAAATAAAAAATAAATAAATAAATATATTAAAAAAAAAAAAAAACACCCAAAAGGGGACGTTTTGACTTGTAACTCACAGATTTGAATGCCGAAAATCCTTATATGTGAAATTTTATGAAAATAAAAAAAAAATTTTTTTACCCCTTTCGAGGATGTTAACATTTTTAAAGTTGAGATTTTATCAGTATGTTCTAACGGCCATAACATTTGCTATGTTCAAGAATCAGCGTACATTTAATTCATGCATATAACGTTGGGTTTACTCCAGATTTTAGTGGACAAAAACTGATGCGTTTAACAAATTCCATGGTAAACTATAACTTGAGATATCTCAATAAGGAAAAATTCTGTGTCTTGAGCATAACGAATGTATTTTTATTTCAAATAGGATACAAAACTACAACTTTACGTGAAAAAATCATTTCTCGAACTTGACTGAGAGCTGAAAAAAAAAAAAATAATAATACGTGATTTATATTTTTTATTTTTTTCTCGGTTCCCAATGCTATAACTCTAGTTTTGTACTAGAAAACTTGTTTAGTTTTCAACTTGGAAAATTTTTTCTCCCGAAACAGTTGTAATAATTGACGTTCAGGATCATCGACGTTCGTAGTACTTCATCATAATGGTCCACAATACTTCATTTTATAAAAAAACTTTAGATATGTCTCTGTAAGTTTTCATATTTTTCTCCCTCAGCCACTGGGAAGCATGACTGGTGAGCTTTTTACTCGAAATTCTGAATCGCAGATAAGAATGAGAGGGCCAGTTCTTTTCAGAATGTAATGAGTATTTATTAAAATTTGAAGTAAGCACAAAAATATAAAAAAAAGAAGTGATTTTCACGAGTGAACAATGGTGGTAGCAATTAAGTATTTTTTAAAAATTCTTTTCCTTATATGGCACCCCCATATAAGGACCGTTTATTTATGTATATATTTACTTCTCCATGTCTTATGGGCATACAACGTGTATGATTATAAAAGTACAAGATTTAACATGATTAGTTATTTAAACATAAAGTAATAAGATAGAAAAATATATATAAAAATAAACAAAATTAGAAAATAATAAATAAAAAATCACAAAAAAATAAATCATCCAGCCAACAAGAAACTACCTCCGCTGCCAATCATTAGACAGTTTATCAAAGTCGATCTTTTGTATAAATGTGAGTCTGTCCTCAATTTAGAAAACAAATTTTAGTCTGTCTCTGGCCATATTCCATGTTTGAGAAAAATACTTTAAATTTTGAATTTGCCCATCTTCATTACATACGTCAGATAAATAAATCGTTTAAGATATTGTTTAAAGTTACCGTGTTCTGTCATTAGTTGTGTTAGTTTGTAGCTGTTATTTTGTATATGTTTATAATTTTTGTGTGTAATGCGAGGTAAAAATCTGTACAATTAGGTCCTATGTAAAATATTCTGGATTGTAAATGGTTGCAAATCTCTCGTGAATTACTAGAATTCCGAATGAACTGATGATTCAAATATTATTTTTTTTTTTTTTTTACTTCCTTCAGAAACCTGAAAAATAGCTCTTCAAATTTTAATTGGTTTTAAAGATAGAAATAAATTAATTGAATATGAATGTGAAATTTATAGCTATTAACTCCCTACTTTTGATAGGGGTTGCTTTTAACGCATGGGGTGGCTTCAAGATAAAATAAAAATTAGCTCAAAGAAATCTCAATGAAATAACTCTGTCAAAAGCAGTCAAAGTTCCATCCATCAGAGATTTGGTAAGGGGCAATGGAACTGATGTTTTGATAAGAGACTTTGTTAAAACTTCGATAAATGATAATTTCAAGAAATTTTGAACACAGTCTTTTAGGAACTCAAGATAATGGGAACTCTGCCGTATCATTTCCTGGTTAAGAATAAACTTTTATATCTCTCCATTACTGACAAGTGCGGCAAATATTTTGCAGAGGATAATGAACTACATTTAAAATAAATTGAAGATAAGTCTAAGAGGAAAAAAATATTTTCTTATCGGATGTTAACCCCAATTTTTGAATACATCAGTGTGATATATCCGCCATAGTAACTTTAAAAGACGAACATTTCCGTCCTCTTTTAAATGTTTGGCCTTTAAAAAAATGTAAATAAATAACTTATTTCAGACTAAAGTATATTGGAATTAAATTATTACTAAACTTTTAATCTTAAAACCAAGTAAGTTTGATGATTCGAAGTCTGGCTACATTTTTAAAACAATTTAATAATTCAAATGGTCATTTTTAGGAAATAGTCTGCTGCTTATAAAATTTATCTTGTATAACGAAGATGGTTGGGTTGTACGGTCATATATAACACAAAACAAATATTAGTTTATTGTGGCAATGTTTCAGCTTACAATGCTATTATATTATTTCTTTATACAAAGGTGTGTGTGTGTGTGTGTGTGTGTGTGTGTGGGCGCGCGCGCGTGCGTGCGTACTAGCATCCCCCGTCGCGGCTTCGCCCCCCCTCATAAGTAAAGAACTTATATAATTTTAACTATTAATTGAGGATTTATTCATCTATTGATACAAAATCTTGTTTTGAAATATAGAATGGAGCATTATTTCTTCAATGATACCTTCCCCCATAGCAGTGATTTTTAACCTGGTTAAAATTGCACTAATTAGGAGGTTGAAGATTGCGTAAAAGCATAATTGGACATTTAATTTTTAATTTTTATGTTTGAGTTGGTAATCGAGATGGACAGAGCATATTATTCTTAAGTTTCTAGTTTCTAGTTTCTAGTTTCTAGTTTCTACTCTTGTGGATAATGGACTGCATTGTCAGTGCTTACAACTAAAGGCCCATGAATCATATTTTTACACTTTTTATATTTTTTGATTTGGTAATAATTTCTATTCGGCAGAAATATTATTATTTATTTCATCCTGTTGGACTTCCATTTCAAACTGTAAAAGTATATAACAGTGTGGCAAATCTCGTTTCTGCCAATCAACATTGTACATTTAAATTTTTGTTATTGTAAATTGTATTAGAGCTGAACCTTCCTAGAACTAGAAAATGGTTTAGTCAAAATTTGACTAAATTCTATTGCGGAATGACACCAGCCACGTATCTTCACTGGGATCCACATGTCGCACTACATATTATCTATTATCTTTTTACATAGTCCATATTATCTTTTTTAATAAATTAATTGAATGTAAGTAAATTCTATTATCATATCTAGACCCTATACAACATTATACCTTAGTGAATCTCATTTAGAATGGCGTTCGCCACCTATCGGTCATTTTTTTTACGACTTAAATAGGAACACAATTATTTCAAATTTAAAAGTTGTTTATAACGAATTAAATGGTAGCCAGCAGGTAAATATGCTTAAATATCAATATTAAGAGGTAAAAAATTCAATTCCCACATATAGTCATATCAGTGGGTTGTAAGAAACGTAACTATCCCAAAAATTTTTAACTTAATTTATTTCTGGAGATGTAGATAATTAAGGTAGGCAGTCATAGATACTCAGCAGATCAAAATAAAATGTAAAAATGATGAGATTACAAAAAAAAAAAAAAAAAAAAAAAAAAAAAAAAAAAAAAAATACTCTGCTGAGTATCTATGACTGCCTACCCTAATTATCTACATCTCCTATATATCACAGTCAACTATACCTTATGATGATTAATTTATTTCTTGTTGGTGATGGTTCGCCCTGCTCTAGAAAATGATTCCCCTTTTGGCAATGAATTTGAAAGAGTAGCAACATATTTCCTAGACAACTCACATAAAATATGAAAAGTTGCATTAAACATTAAACACTTTTCCTTATTTGAACCACTTTTATTTAAATATATGTACGTAGGTGTATTATTATAATACAGAAAATGATATTATCGGAAAAAAAATATCGACATATCGTGTATCGATACCCATCCCTAATTGTAATGAACTTGAATAACAATATTTTAATAAATGTTATACCATATACTTATTGTCATTTACAAGTCGTAATCAATAAGTAATAACAACAGCATCATATTATTTATTATAAAATTAAACTAAATGCTTTAATGTTTTTTAAAAATTGCCGAGAAGTAAATATTATAGGGGTTGCTGGGGCTGGCAATTGAACAGAAAATTCTTTTCTTTTTGAATAGATGTTTTCTAGGAAGGGAAATCTGAAAAGGATGTTCTAGGAGCTAGGTATTTATGGCACATGGGCAAAATGGCGTATGGTCAGACCCTTCCAGGTAGCGGAGGAACCACTGGGCAAACCTCTGCAAAACTTTTTGCTACTTTTGGGAAGTAAAAATAACCTGCGTTAACTGCAAAAATATTCTCTACGTCTTGAAAAATAAAAAATTAATAAATAAGGAAAAGTATCTAATTGGTATTCGTTTTAATAAATTTCTCCATTCTGACTCAATGCTTATTTAGGGATATCAGAAAATATTAACTGCAACAATTCTTGTAATACCACTCCATTTTGTTATCTTCCTTTGGTCATTATTATTATCTTTAAGAAACTAGGATGCTATCTTTTCATTTTAGTTCCATTACTGTGCAGTTTTAATAGCAATGAATCAACAAGTATGCTTAGGACGGCTGTTTATTTCTTTACAGATTTACATACTTTGAGATAAGTTTGCAGAAAACTTATGTGGAAATAGCACAGACAAATGGTGGTTTTTCTTTAACCAGATTACATATGATATTGGGGTCTTGAAACTGAATTTTATGTTTGCTGCCTTACATCGTTAGGAGGTTAGCTTTAAAACAGAAATTGCAATAATATTTTTACCTTTTTAGTTTAGTTAAATTTCATAAACTCAGGCTTTAGGTGTGCCCCAGCACCTATAACATTAACTATTAAGCTTTATCAAAAAATTCCAGGACTCACCATTTCAAGTTCGGCCTTACAATGTATGTCTGAATACAGTAAAAGGCCATCTTTATCTTTCTAGCCCCCCCCCCCTCTACATCCTTGTACATATATTCCAATAGGGGTTTAGAAAAAAAAAAAGTTTGCACTTTTTTCACTTGTGTATCAAAATTATTCATTTTCGAAGATAGTTGAAAAAACAAAGTTTTTCTCAAAATGCATTAACAATATCGAGTTCCTAACAAACGGAATGGAAGTGCCCTGATGAATATATTTGGTACATGGCAATTAAAAAATAACTGAATGTACTTAGTCACACAGATGTGTATAGCACATAAAAAATATATAGAAACTGCACATGAATTCACTACATACAGATTTCATATTCAGTGTAATGTACATAATTTTCAATAAGCTCTAGTAAAATACAGCAAAAAATCTATACGCCACAAAAGTACAAAAGTTTGGAATCTAAGTATACTCTGAAACCGACCTCTCACTAGGCAGCAAATATTACATTCGGATTCACCACCAATACATACAGGACAGTAGAAAAATTTCCTTGTGTCGTTACAAAACTGCCTGTTTTGACCACCGACTGACTGGTTTAAACAGCAGATTGCAATTGTTTAACAATAAGAAGACCAATTAGATAAATACAAATTGATTGAAAGAACTGAAGAATTTTAACAGATTGAAAATAAAAATGTTAACAAGTCTGCTTCTTCTAATTATTATTACAGTTTGAGAAAAGTATGCAATAGTGATAATTAACACAAAAAATTAAAATTCTTATTATCACAAAAACATAAACTCATAAAAAACGTAATATTAATATATTCGACTTGCTAAAGTTTGCAAAAAGTATTATAAAATAATAAACATTTGATTATTGATTAATTAATAAGTATGCATTAATTTAATCTATGTCAGATGTAATTTTTAAGAATTAATGTAATTGTCTATTCGTGAAGAGGTAAATTAGCTCGATTTTCAGAAAGTTGATCAAGTTCGCAATGCAATACCAAATAAAGCATCATGTCTGAATAATGAAACTTGGATCAAACAATTTATGTAATAATTGAGAAATTGAAAATAATAGCGACATGCAATGAATTTCATGTTTATTATAAACAAATATTCAACAAAATTTCATATATCAAGAATTTTACTAGATTTTGCAAAATAGTAGTATTTTCAAATATTATTATCAATATCTCATGAAAATCATACAATAGTCCGAAATGTTAGACAAGGTGCAAATGCACTTGTAGGACAGTAACCAACAAAAAAATTTTACCTGTTCACCTTAACGGTTCAAGTACCAAGCACCAATGTATACCTTACCTGCAGGGGAAAATTCCAGCTAATGGAGGACAATAGGGTATTGTGGCCAGTACATTTCCATTTGGTTCAAACAGAAGAAGTCCTGCAATGTGGAACAAAATTTAGCAAAAGAAATATACCATAATTGTGTTTCATTTTAACAGCTCTACTCCCTCTCATTATCTCTTTGATTTAATACCACAGGCAACTATACTATCTTACTCCTCAACTGCCCCCAGAAACGTAGACTCAAAAGTGGAAATAGTCCAGTAACTAGGTAGTACAGTAACCTATAAAATAAATAAGTTTGTTTTTAATTGATTTTTATTTTTAGGTACTGCATCCGGAATTTATTTTGACTTACTTTCTGACCTCGAAAAAACTTGAACGTTTAGAAAAAATATTTTAAAAAAATTATATTTTTCATTTGTTTGCTTTGGAATGCAAAAAAAAAAATATTTTTATAACATAGAAAAAAAAATCTTTATACACAAACAGACTACAATAAATTTGATACAAATTATAATTTTTTTTTCTAATCCATTTTTAGGCGCTAGAGAGCATGAAGTTACTGTACAGTAACTTGGCAGTCGAACGAAAAGAAATCCAGAAGAAAAGTAAATTTTTTTGTCAATTGAGTTTTATTTATTTATTTATTTTTTTATATGCTGAATCCAAATTTCAAATCGGTCCCCTTGAAAAGATTGAGCATTCTCAAAAAAAGCCCAAAAACATTAGGCTAATGTTTCAGTTTTTTTATTTCACTTAAATAGATGCGGGATTAAAAATTTGTATGGTTCGTTTAAATGGCACTGGAAAATACAAAAATACCAAAATTAGATTAAATGAGAGGGAGGAGATTAAACGTGTCACTCTTAAATTCGTCATCAGTGTGGAAATTATTAATTGACATGAATAAATAATTGGCCATGGTAATGACGGAAGGAAATGTCCAGAGTGATGACGAAACGGCATTAACAAATTTCTCTTTTAAAAAATATTTGATGTACAAAACACAAATGTCGTCACTTTTAAGAGGTAACGAAGAGGGAAAGAATGAAACTATTTTAAAGTTTTAAATTCATACGGAAAAGCATTAAGACCACTGCAATTACCGTAATAAGCATAAACTTACCTTTCCGATTAAAGAAAAGGCCGCATGCGCTGACAAACTTAAGGAAGGTAGTAAGAAGATCTAAAACTTCACTCGAAGGTGTTGCCATTATTGAAATTAACTCTTTGGATCACTAAATCCCCACTTGATGGGTGTATGATTCGATTATTCATTCGCCCACCCACGAGTTACAAATTTCAAACATTTTTTTTATTAATGTATCATTTAGAACAAACTGATTAAACTGCGTGTTACATTCATACTCCTTCCTTGATTTTACAGTCAAGGCAACAAATTTTGGGAAATAGTTGAATACTATCAACCAAAGTATCTAGTTTGAAAGTAAATCGTCATTGGTGACACACCATGGTAATGACAAATAAGATAAAAATCAACCACATTTGATCACAAAAACACAAAAATTTGTTATAATTTTATTTTAGAAGCAACAGTTCAGTTCACAGAAAATTTGTATATCCAAAAAAAAGAGGCCAAAAAGGCGGGGGTTTCACTGAATAGGTAGTGACATGAAGTTGCCCTTAATTTGAGAATCACCCATATACACCATAGGCGTGCACAGGCACCCGCTAATGAACTGAACACTTTTTTGTTCTTTGTTTAAAGCTAATTGTACCCCCTTCAGTGAAACGTTCGAAACAGGTAAATTTATTTCGGGATTTTCTCCGGAACGTAATGTCCGATTTTCAATCTATAAAATTCTTTATGTATTTGTAAACACAGAATTCACACTCCAAAGCGATTTTTTTTATAAATTCAATAATTAGGAAAATAGAAAGTAAAAATATGTGTTAAAAATATTTTTTTTTTAAATATGAGGTTATGGCCACTTTTAGAAACGTTTACTGAAACGAATGACACATTCCAACTAATTATAGCATGCATTTTGCGATCGTAAAGTGAAAAATACGAATTTTGTTAACAAGCGGATGGAATCGGTTCACCGGCTGAAACGGTCTCTTCCTTACCGAAATGACTATCACATAGGTATTCTTCGATTTGTGAAGAGCCAAAGTATGATTGTATGATTTATTTTCTTGTTATTATTATTTTTTATGTGTTGTCAGATTCAGTCTATTTAATATTTCTCATTTTTAGAAGTAAGAATTAGGCAATACAAATTAATTTCTTGAATTGATGAAAGTTGAATTAAAGTTGTAATATATTTTTTGATAAATTAAATGATAAATTATCAAATGCGTTATTTGTCTATTTATTACCAAATAAAACAAATTAAATTTTGTTTATGTAATCTTTATTTTATTGCGGTATCTATACCAAACACTGGCCCTTTCACTGACTAATTATTAGGACAAACAGCTACGATAATTTATATACTTTTATTTTTAGAAAAGAAGTAAAAAAAGTTACCATGGTTGAAATCCGGCTACCTATCCTACAAAAATGAGTTTTATAACCAAATCTCCGGTCTTGCCATGGATAATCCTCTTGCCCCTGACATAACCAACATCGTTCTCAATGACCTCCTTAACTCCATTTTACCCTTATTTCCTACTGATATCGCCTTTATCAAAACATATGTTGATGACCTATTCCTTGTCCTCAACCCTGATGAAATTCCCTCTATCCTTTCCGCGTTCAACTCTTATCAAAACCCCAGAAGAAGACCTGCAACGCAGGTCGAAACGTTGGCACGTATTAAAGAATTCCTTCTTTAACGTGGTTTTACTTTGACTGCATCCCTGACTTCTTCTTCTCCAACCTTCATCCAGTCAACTATACTTTTATCACTTTTATTTTTACTTGAAGCGTTTGACGGTCCAACAGATTGAATGTCAACCATGATAATTAAAATATATTAAACAATCAAACTTTTACTATAACGTGTTGTACACTACTTTGAATATAAATAATTATAGCTTTATGTAATTTTAGCTGCATGGTTAACTTATAGCTGTGTTAAATATGTCTTTTTATAAAGTCAACAAAGGTGTTATTGTCTATTTATTTTCAAATAGGGAAAAAGTTTTGTTTACTTACCGCAGGAAATCAAACACTATCTGACCCTTTTCACCGGCAAAGTATCAAGGACAAATAATATAAAATAGTCCAACTAAATTTCATATAGTTACCTAGCCGATAGGTACATAGGTAACTATATATAAATACATATGTAAATTTATTACCTAGTACCTACTTGTCGGTATATAAAGTCAAGCCCATAGTACAGAAACCAGGTAAAAGATATTCTTAAAAACCCAATAACATTTTTTTTTTTTTTTAATATTTATTGAAATTTACAACTGTATAAAATATACATCAAGTAAATATGATGACATAGATAAAAATGACACGTCACTTGTTTTTAAAGCAACTACCCATTAGTAGCACTTATAAAGGTTCTTTATCATGAAGTTTTATATAAGAAGGTCCCGAGGCCATCTTATTTTCACCAATAACGATTGAAAATATTTCCTGTTCAGAACAAATTGTATTTTCGTTCAATTTCTATCGTTGTAAAGAAACTCGTGAGAACCGAATACGCACTGAAAATATTCGACAACCATAGAGATGGGCCAGTTGAAGAATCAATTGAGCAGGAATAACTGAAGAGTTTCGGGCATTTAACGAGAATGGGTGATGAAAGAAAAGCTAAATGTTTTTAGAAGATAGACCAGAGGGATCGCGCCCATCTGGTAGACCAATGTGTATCACTACATCGCAAAGGTTAGAAAGAAAAGAGGCTGGTATCTACACAGAATGAAAGAAATGGCCCAGGTTCGTGACATTTGGAGAAATTGGAACGAGGTCAAACATCCACCCCATGTGGCAACTTCAAGTCTAATCTGAAATAAATACTATCACTTCAGATCATAAATCCAGAAAATTGAAAATAAATTCCCCGAAAAATATCACATAGTTCTTTTTCATATTACACATGTATTGCCAGAATACATCTATTTTTTTTCAATGTCCTTTCTTTGTTACGTTTATAATATCTACAGCAACTCTGCACTCGTTGGTATTGTTTATAACCTATTTTTTTTCGCTGGTTATAGAAGCACCAGTGTTTTGGATGTAGCCATAAGCTTTATAAGTTTTAATTTACGATCTAAATTTCTATAATGGATCTAGAACCTAAAGAGGATGTATTCTACAAATTGACCATTGGTGAAACTGAAGATTACGACCATATTGAGGTATATGTTCAAGTCATGTCTATAATTATTAGTTAGTATCTTTGTTTTTTCTATTTAAACTTCATATTTTCATTAATTTTTAGTGATATATTGTCGTCAGTAATATTTTTTTCACATTTATTTGTTTACTCAACCTCTATTATTTACTTCAGTAAGTTGTCTTTAGACTTTTATAGATACCGTTTATGCTTTCTCACATCTTACATTCATCCTTCTAATAAATAATGATTAGTTTAACTGATGTTACTCTTTAAAGGTTTTTATGAAAATTGTTGTGATTGAAGGAAATTATAAAATACCCATAACGATTCATAATGTAGTATAGTTATCATTAATTATATTATGTAAACACCTGAACAATAGCGCAAAATATGGCTTTCTTAAGATAATAATTATACATCACAAACATTAGATGTTAATAGGTAATATCCAAAGTTGGTTTTATGAAAAACGGTTAAAATAAGGTAGGTTTTTTAAAAAAAACATGAATTAATGTCTTATATTTTATCACAATTTCCCTCTCTTTATTTATAACCACATAATTCATGAGATTGATGGGGGGGTGAGATAGCTGTGACCGATTTATAGATCTTGAAGTTAGGGCCTGATGCAAGTTAAAATATATTCCTAGTTATTGAGTGATGTCCGAGCTGGTATTATTTAATTATGATTTGTTGTATGTCAAAAGAGATTAATTGAGGGATAATAATTTCAAAATGATTTTTCATTCACTGTCTCCACTAAATTTAAAATCTCATTTTCACTCAAACTATCCTCTAACTTTAAATTCTTTATATTTGCCCCCACCCATTTTTAAGTGAGATGTCTGAGTTTCACTGTTGCTTCCCTTCTCTCTTGTAGCTTTACAAGAGCACAATCTGAGTTTACTTCTTTCATGAGTGGATCATATTTACTCTACTTGATTCTTCATCAACACTTTACCAAACATTTTTAGCCATGAATGAAAAGCTGATTCAGAAGAAGACCTCTTGTGGATGAAGATTCGTGTGGTGTTGCATCGGTATACATATAAAGTAAAAAATGAATGGAGTGTAATGCTTCCAGTACTAGGTTTTTCGATTCCAATCATTGGCGTGCATACAGGGATGCCTGGGGTGAACATGCACCCCCTAATAAACTGAACCTGGGCCCTTAACTGAATAGCAATGTACGATTAAAATCTAAAATAAACCAAATTTAATTGAATAAAACTAAACTAATACAGAAATGAAAATTAATATAAAATAACATATAAAGCCAAAAATTCGATTTAAAAACTTCAAATGTTGCAGAACGATGAATAAAAGTGGCAATGGAGTTAAACGCCTGATGACGTAGCACCTTTCCATTACAAATCTTAATCTATGTAACAATCCAACTTTTTTGCTTATTATTTTATGGATGTATTCAGCATGTGTATTAAATGTCAGTCTACTATCTATGACTGATTACACCTAATTATTTAAATTATTAGGATTTTACCCATTCTGAAATAAATTAAACTCAGTTATACATTTTAGTGTGTGATTTTGGGGGGACCCTCCCCAGCTTTCACCCCTAATAAAATATGCTGTGCGGGGGCCTATGATTGTATTGTATTCAATCATTTTGATTTCAACATCAGTCTCTGATCAATTCAGGATCCTTAGGTACCTATGCTCTCTATAGAGAATTACTTGATTCTATTACGCCATTGGAGAGTAACTCAGTAGTGTGAAAAATGATTTATTTTTCGTCTTCCTCGGAAAGTGGGAGGACTTACTTTTGTGCATATATTGCTACTGCTCCTTTCTAATGCTGGTGGTAGCTAACAAATGTTATAGATAAATTAGAATGTTGATTTAAAATGTTGTATTTAATATAATATCAGATGCAGATCATTCCCTACTGCTCAGCAGCTAATAATATTGTTGTTCTTTAGCTAACAGAAAATCTAAAGAACTGAATTTATAGATTATGTTTGGGAATTTATGGTTAATGTTAAATGTGATAATTGTAAGCATACTTGTATACATTTTTATTTTAACTTCTTTTTGGTGTGTAGAGCATGATTATTTGATTATATGTAATTTAATGACCTAAACCCTTTTATCTAGTAGCTGCTATAAGTTTCATGCTGTAATTCTATATTAATTTTTACAGAATCTTTCTTGTTATATATGCAATGGATTTTATGGACCTTGTTTTGATGAACCTGTTTGTGCAACTTGTCATACATTCTTGTTTCCTGAACCCTGGTGTTGCACAAATGAAACACATTTCACAGAGGTAAGTACATACACTACAGACCCAGCAGATCATTTTTTTATTTTAAGGGAGAGCAAAATTTCTCAATATTATTAACCAGATTTCCTCATTTATTGTAGATATCACAATTAAATTTAAGAAACTACCTGATTTCTTATAAGGTATTGATATTAGTTTTAATATTGTAGTTACTCTTTTAGTGAAATGATTAACCACAGTTTTTTCATTTTGAAATAGGGTTTTTCCTGTTATTTTTTTATTTTATTTTTATCCTATAATTATTATCAAAATTATGGGGAGGGGAGGGGGGGGGGGTGTGAGAGGAAACCAAGCCTCAAAAAAGAAATTAAAATTCATTTGCATGGGTTTTACACTGAGTCAATGGGTTGCTCATGGAATTGATACCAGCTGACAATAGTATGCACCTCTGTAACAAATCGCTGCCTTAGGATCCCATATGCCATAGTGTGCACTAGTCTTTAGTCTTCTTCCATATTAGGTATTTTTCTTCTTTTGCTGAATGCTTTTTAGTACACGTTCATCTCTTTTTTTTTATTAGAATTTTTTTTTTATCATTCATTTATTAATTTTTACATAAAGCATAAATTCCAAAATTCTACATCGCCGTAAAAATAACTGAAGCAGGGTCTCCCACAAGGTGCTGTGTTTAGCTGTATCTTGTTCAATGTAATGATTGACAACCTTAAAAACTATATTTAAAAAATGCATGGTCTGTCGTGTTTCTTCTTTGTGGACGATGTTATAATTTGAGCTACCAGCAGCAACGTGGAAGCACTTCAGAATACTCTGAATACTGTAATGACCCACGTCGAAGGCTAATGAAAACAAAATGGAAGTTAATGCAGAAAAAAATATCTTCCAACTATTTACTTTGTCCACAAAAATTTACCCAATAAACCTTATTTACAAAGGTATAGGTCTCCAAAGAACTTCTCTCTCATAATATCTTGGAGTGAACTTGAACTCAAAGCTATCTGGGAAAGGCCATATAAATATAACTACAGAGAAAGCCCAAAAACGGAACAACCTGTTTAAAAGATTAACAGCCACTAAATGGGGTGCCACGCAAGATGTTCTCTGTACTGCGTACAAAACTTATGTCAGACCTGTCATGAAATATGCAAGCAAAGTTTTTACCTCAAACAACACAGGCAATCTAACAAAATATGATGTACAAAATAACGCTCTAAGAATAATTACAGGAGAAGCGAAATCAACCCCCATCACTGCTATGCAACTTTAAGCAGGGTTAGAACCACTGTAAGCTTGAGAGACAAGAGCACCTTGAAGTTTTGGGAACGAGCCAAAAGGGTAGACGGAAAACTAGAATAAGTATAAGCCAGCGTCAGGACGCTTGAAGACACAAATTTCGCCGATAATACATGCCCAGGCACTAGAAGAAAAGTATAATCTTAACCTAGGCAATCCTGCACCTATTCAGAGTTACGTGGCAGTCATTACCTCCTTACCTCTTGCCCGAACTGACTTGCTCAGTCTTAAGGCCAGAAAGAACGTCACGTCTCCCCAAGAACTGAAGGCAAGCACGCTTGAAACTTTGCACGATTTATATCCTAAAGATCAATGGCTCCACATATATACCGATGGCTCATACATACCTGAACCAAGCGGAGCTGGAGCCGGCTGGTATTGCGAATACTTTAATGGCTATATCGCTGTGGGGAACAACGCAAGCTACTACAACGGGGAAGTGAGTGCAATCCAGGAGGCTGTCACCAAATTAATCACCATTAACATGCAACTACATAATGTTGTATTTTTGGTTGATTCCCAATCAGCTGTGCTGGCACTAAGCACCAATAGTCCTACCGACTGCTTACACACTGTTAAATGTCCCATGGCACTAGAACAGCTCATCAAGTGGATAAAACACTGTGCTGCAGTGGATCCCCAGCCATGTAGGAATAACTGGAAATGACAAGGCCGATGACCTTGCCGAAAAAGGTGCTAAATCAGTCTAGCCCTCAGTTGCCGCGACCTTAAGAGCTGCAAAGAATATAATCAACAGTACCATAGATGCCTATTTGTACAATCGTATGAAGGAACTAAGTGAAAATAAAAAGTGGTAATGCCTAGTAACTCATGGGCCGACCGGTGTTGGGCTAGACCGAGTGAGCTGTTGCACACTTCAGACTTACTACTGGACACGACTATCTACAGCATTGGTTCCCAAACTTGGGGGCGTGAGGACATGTCAGAGGGGGCACGAGATAAGTTGAACGTTAAATTAAATTTTCGTAGTCTTTCTAAAATTCTAAATTTTAAAAGACATAGCACAATGTTCTCAGTTAATTGTTTATGTTTGGTATATTGAAAACGACAGAATGAAAGACGAGCTACTCTTTTCTACAGAGTTGGAGCCCACAATAAAATCTATTGATGTTATGAAAGCAGTGTTAGACTTTTTTAACAAACATGAACTCTCTTGGCAAAAACGGATCGGTGTATGTACGGATGGCGCGCCTTCAATGCTTGGTTCTCGCTCAGACTTTGTGCAATTAGTAAGAGTGAAAATGCTGATGTGACTGGGATACATTGTTTTATACATCGACGTCTTGGCAGCAAAAACCCTTCTAAATGAACTCAATGCTGTCTTAAAGTTATGTATTAAAGTAGTGAATTAAATAAAAAACAGTGCGTTGAATACTTGACTGTTTAAAACTCTTTGTGAAGATTTAGTAAGTGATCACAAAACACTGCTATTTCATACAGAAGTACGATGGCTCTCAAAATGAAACATGTTGGCAAGATTATTTCAGCATCGAGATGAAATAATCACCTTCTTGGAACATCAAAAGCAAAATGAACTAAGCGTGGCCTTCAAAAAACCTTATACCCAAGTAATATTGGATTATTTGTCAGACATCTTTGACTCGTTGAACAGCCATAACCTAAAACTGCAGGGTGGAGACTCAAATTTAGTTACTCATCATGATGCGATCAAGATTTATATTGAGCAATTGCAATTTTGGAGGCGTAAAATATCAGCTAACCCCTGCAATTATTCAAATTTCCCTAAAGTAGAGTCAATCTCAGAAGAAACACGCTTCAAGGACATTTATGAAATATCAAGTTTGAAGGTCCAAATATCAAACCATTTGGAGAGCCTAATTAAAGAGTTCCAGAAATACTTCCCAAACATTTGTGAAGATAGTATTTACAGAATGTCAACTGACCCATTCCATGTCAACACGGACTCCCTGCCTGAATCACTTCAAGAAGATGCTTTGGAAATAAAATATGATTCCTCAGCCAAATACAACTTTGATATAATGGACAAACCTTCATTTTGGTTAAAAAAAGTTTGGGAACCCCTGATCTACAGGATCATTTTCACCGAATTGGAGTCACAGACAGTAGTAACCTATGCCCCCTTTGCAACCTAGACAAGATAGATAGCGGTCATCTGAAGACCTGTCCAAAACTTGCTGATCCTCCACCTGATCCTGCCACATGTTACTGGGAGGCTCGACGTCGAATGGCCAAGAGGCTAAAGTAAAGACTGGCATTGGATAAAAAAAATAAGTAAAAAAATAAATTTTTACAGCTGTACAATAATGTAAAGTATATTTGCAGAATTAATGATGTGTAAATGACTTACTTACAATACATATGTAAAGCAACAAACCATTGGTGAACGCTTCAATAAAAGTTCTATTTTAGAATGTTCCTAGGTCATTTTATGTTATACATCTCAAAGGGTTATCGAGAATAGAATTTGAAGCAAGTTGGGAGAGTGAAAAATTAAATCTATTAAAAAAAAGAAAATGAAATAATGACTAATTATTTAATTATGGTACAATTAAAAAAATAAAATGAATAAATATAACTTCATAAATAAATACTCATAAATGCATAAATTAAAAAAAATATTAAAATGAAATTTTTTCATAAAGTAACACTAAGACCGTGTTATAAACGACTATAAACTAATAAAGTAAATTATCCATACTTAACTACACTCATACACTGGCTCTAAACACACATACAAGTTTAGCTTTATTTCTTAGTAATTATATATTGAATTTTGATGATTCAAAACAATGATCTTTTATTGTTATGCATTTACTTAAGATAGATTTATCTACTCTGAGTACAACTTTACGTTCTTCCTCGATAGAGCACATGCAATTTTATGGGAGGCCTTGCATACTCCAGCTTCTTCTACTTTCCTAAACTTTTATTGTTCTCCACCATTTACCTTCTGTAACAAAAAAACAGCCCATGTTACATTATTAGCTTACCATTAGCAGATTTAGTTTACCATTTACTGCAAAATATTTCATTTACACTTATTTTCATCCATGTTACTTGAAAAGAATTAGTTCTGTCCTAAAGAAAGTCTATGGAATGAAATGTTAAAACATGATTTAATTTACTGCTTTATTTTTGATTCCCAACCCCCATCTGTTTATTGTTATGTTTTTTTATCTACACAGAATATTCTTCATATTTACTACTACTACTTTTGTTTGGATGTAAGAAATGTACATTCTCTAATCTGAATAATTTATTGTAATTTTACTATAATGAAGTGTATTTATATTTTAAACATCGTCTAAATAAAAGAGCCAATACAGGACAATAGGTTTTTTACCCTTTTATAACCTAATAGATAATTTTCAAGTAAATCCAGAAGACTATTTCAAAAAAATAAATGAGAAGAATTGGGGTTTTCATTTTTGTTAGTTAAAACTCATTGTGTTTCACTATCTTAAGAAGATTTCTGAACTATTTTCTCTCTCTTGTTTATAGTTTAAAGTTGATTATTTAAATAATCTAGGTTATGTAATCTTTAACTGCTAAATAATTAAATATTACATACTATTTCAGGACTTTTTCTGTTTATCAATTTAAATAACTCTTTCAGAGTGGAGATGATGGGGATTCAGGGAATGATGAACCCGTTGACAATTATGGTGCCCCAGGTAACAGTGAAGATCATGTTCTTTCTTCTCGTCCTCGTCAGTTACAAATAATGCATATAAAAACTAATGCAAATGAAGAAGGCAATTCTAGACCTGTGTGCACAATTGATCAGCTGCCACCAGAAGGTATATTTCTAAAAATAAAAGAATGAACGAATCAATCTAAATTGAAACTTTGATTTGTAGTTTCTATCTATTCAAAAACAATCAAGAATGATATGGTTAGTTACTACTATACAGGGTGTCCCGAATTTAAATGGCAAAACTTCAGGAACTTGAAGGGGACCGAAAAACTAAGACAAAAAGTCCTTTATTAACGAGATTTACTCGTTTTTGCTTAGTTTTAGAGAAAATCGCAAAAAAAGAAACAAAACAAGTTTTCATTTTTATACTTATTTATTTACATTTATATTTATGTTATGTTCTTTTTAAAGTAAATATTGCTCAAAATGTCCTCTTGCACCAATGCAAGCATTACATCTAGCACTCACTTGATAAATTGCAGCTAAACATTGTTCTGATGATATTTGGTGCACTGCATCTATGATTCACTCTCTTAATTGATCTCTTGAGTTGATTGAATCCGAATAAACTTTCTGCTTCAAGGTTCCCCATACGAAGAAATCCATGGGTGTCATATCAGGTGATCTGGGTGGCCAAGTTACTACTCCTCCACGTCCAATCCATTGTTGTGGATAATTTATATCCAGCCAAGCTCGAGCAACTCTGCTGTAATGAGCTGGACATCCATCGAGTTGGAACCACATTTCAATCCGCTGCTGTTAGGGAATGTCATCTAAATAATAAGAAAAGTCGTTCTCCAAAAAATGTGTAAATGTGATACTATTCAATCTTCCAGGTAAAAAATATGGTCCCACCAGTAATCCGTTCCAAATTCCAAGCCAAACGTTAATAGCAAATTCATGCTGAAACCTATATTCTCTCTAATAGCTCTGGGATTTTCAAGAGTCCATACATGATGATTTATTTGATTAGCAATTCCTCCTCTTGTAAAAGTAGCTT